>JAKWJD010000073.1:0-29410 GCA_027705065.1 Solanum peruvianum
TGGGAGGGCTTCCCTATACTTTGTCAGGATATAGAATCTATCTATCTGATGTGGATCCACTAACTAAGTCTCAAAGGGCTAAAGGAGTTGACCGATAAGCGATATACTCAAATTCTACGATAGCACATAGTTATGGAACTTGACTTTTGTAAATCAACATCTTTTTAGTGCTAAATATTTCTCCCAAAATAATCTATATATGCTTATAATATATTATGAAAATTGTAATTGAAAACATACTTCAAGTCATTGCTCAAATGTGTAAAACAGTATTATTGATGAGACTAAGCTCATAACTATCTGATAATTATTGAGATCAGATAATTAATGACAAATTGATACTACATAAATATTAATGTCATCTCTAGATGTCATACTTCTTAACATTGATAGCATATTCAATTGTCATATAAATTGTAAATCATAAACTTCATAGATTAGCTATAAAGTGATATATGTGGCCTCTAGCCTCAATATAATGAAACTTCCTGAAAAATGAATATGCTCTGTCAAAAATATGCACTAGAGGCAAAATATGATTTCATAAACTCTTTCATATAAATAATTCACTTTGAAATCAAAGATAATAATACATTCTTGAAATACTTTTTTGAAAATTTTGAAACTTATTTCATAAAAAGGTTATGAATATTATAGTGAATAGATTTCTCGATAAAAAAATTCGTAAACTATGCTTGAAAACTCATTAGACATGTATTAGAAACCAACTCAAGAAGAAAGACTACAAACTTGTGAATTTTTTACTAAAAATCATAGTACATTCAAACAATATCATCAAGAGATCAAGAATTAAACACAATAATTTCAACATGTAAAACCCTAACATGACTTATGACCTTAAAATAAGATGTCTTGATAGTGGAGAGAACGGGGTTCCCACACTGAAGGGTTTAGTTTTACATACCTTAAATGCTCCACGACTCTTTGGAGAAGAAACCTAACTTGATGAAGAATGATCAAGAAACTCTTTTTTAAATTCGCTTCTTGAAAACGCTATATTTTGTCGATAGATTTTTGTTGAGAATCCATAATCATATGTTAGCATCACAACATATGATTTGATGTTAAACGGTCATTACTTTTCATACTGAACCTGAATTAAGGAAAGTTTGGTGTGCCGGAAATAAGACTCATAAGCTTTTTACTTGGTAAATTATGAGCTACATAAATTTTAATATTCTAAGAGTTATGATCGTTTAAAGTTGATCCTTGAATGATTTCATGAAAAAAGTTAACAAGTTGGAAAGACTTTGAACTTGACTTTGTGCTAGGGGTCGCTAATGACCCTAAATCACTTACTACACTTGGTAATAAACCTTAACATGCATAAACAACTAGGAACCATCCGATACGTACGATTCAAATGTTATCTTAAAAATTTCTTTTGGGGTGTTACAAATACTTTAGTGAAAGTATAATGGATACATCATTTGGTGGAGGAGCTCATTTGCAAGATCAAGTTAGACATATCCAACAAATATCTCTATTTTTTTTTATGATTCGTGAACTTTCTTTATTATTATGTTCGAGGACGAATATGTATTTTAGTGATAGATGATGTTATGAAATTCATAGTCATTTTTCTTTTTTTGCATGTTTTTCACGTTTTATCATTTTTAATAGCTTTGATATGTCATTTGATATCTGCAGCGATTTTCCAAATGAATAGATGGGTAACGAGGGAGTTTTTCAATTTTGAAGGTTTTTTAAGCAATTAAAGAGAACTTCTATTAATTGCCCCTAGAGCCGTCAATATGGGCTACGCCCGTTGGATCGGCCTGGTCTAGCTCGGGATTTAATAGGGTTGTGCTAAAAATTTTAGAGCTCATTTAAGAAAAGGATTTTTTAGCCCGGCCTGAATAAGTCTGCAGATTTCTGGGCTTGAGAATATTGGTAGGGTCAGCCTGTGGACCAATAAAAATTGATAAAAAAAAATATAATATAATATTAAAATTTAAATTTAAAGAGAGTTCAAACTCAAAAAATTAGGTTATATGTCTATTTAGATATTTGTACTTTTAGTTGAAAAAAAATTAATAAATATTATAAGATAATTTTTTTGTGAATTTGATTAACAAGTAGTAACATTCCTCATTTGTTTTCATTAAGATTAAGACGTCTGAATATGAATATACATCTGAATATTAACATGTGCATTAAGATCTAGACGTGTAATTCTGAATAAATATTTTAATAGTAAAATGTTGTCTCTGAATACTGAATTATTGGGACGGTTTATTTTCAATATCTGAATGCACATATGACTTATCATCATTTGCTTGTGCTGCATAAAATTTATCATAACCTCATTACCATATCATGTCATGTATCATATTTATATGACTCATCTCAAAGTCACTTTAAAAGTTTAGATGTGCCTCACTATACATTTTTTTTTTAAATGGAGAATTTATAAGATTTATCAATTTAGGTTGCCTGATAATTGTGTGTGCAATATCTTTCAAACCAAACCAATGATAAAACATATATTTGACAATAAATATGAAAAGTTCTTCTTATATTTTGTATACTTGAAATGCCTTCAAAATTTGTTCTTTGATTCGTGTGAATTTCTAAATGAATTAGCTTGTTCAACACTCTGATTATTGAATTGGTAGTATTTTTATGGATACAATTTGTTTTTCAGGCACTTTCTTGATATTATGTTGGTGTTAAAATCTTGCTCTGTTTAAAAATTAAAATAATAATGATGATAATAATAATGCTCAAGTCATCTGTGGCCCCCTAAAGTTATCTTCATGATTCACTTAAACACCTTAACTAAGGCTAGTACCTATTAGACATTCTAATATTAACGAATATGTACCTATTAAACACAAAATAATAATAAGCTTTTAAAATGTTGTGTGTGAAATTCACGCACACTATTTTTAAAAAGTAACCAATAAAATTGCAGTATGTGACACATGAGCCCAATCTAATGAATATTTGATTATTTTTAAAAACATAAAAATAAAAACTCCAACCGTTAATAATCCTAAAAATTAATTGGCAAAAGGAGAAAAAAGAAAACCCATTCCACACAAAACCCACCCACCCACCTTTCTTCTTCTTCCCTTCACCGGCCATCCTGATTCCAACAACAAATTTGATTCCTCCGGCAACAACAAAAAGAAGAAAAAGAAAATCTCCCCCACCCGCTCCTCCAAGTTCGTCAACCTAATCATTGCCTTATCTTCTTCTTCTTCATCATCAATTACTTCTCATTTTCTATTCCTTTGAAAATTAATCTTTTTGAAATCAAGTCAAATGCAAATAGTGAAATAAATTATGAAGTATGATATATTAATGGAGTGATTGTTAAGATTCTTTTGGAAAAAAAAATCGACGTAGATAAATTATTTTGATAAATTATTTCAAAATCAATAAAGAGAAATCAAGATGATTCAAATGAATTATATCAAATTTTCTGATATCATTTTAAATAATGGTTGATAATATTTGTTGATCGAAGTGACCGAAAAAAGATGAACAAAGATTGCTTTTATAGTTTTGATGTCCCCTTTGTTTCTTGTTGCAAGTTCTTTTAACAAATTCAATTTCACTTTTTGAAGAGTGAAATGGGGTGAAGAAAAAGACAATTGGTACAACCTACAGGGGTGGGGTGGGGATGGATGGGGTTGCTTTCTTTTTGGTCAAAAATATTATTTTACATAAAAGAATATTTTGAGTTGTATTAATTAATGCTGATTAGGACAAAAAAGAGTAAAGTTTATCCTAAAAAAATTAGTAATATATTCACGTGCTACTAGGCCGTGAGATACACTTATTTAGTCACGTCAGCATTTTGTGCTCAATAGATACACATTTTTAATAATTAAAGTGATTAATAGGTAAAAACCTTAGTTGAGGTGTTTAAATGAAGGATTTTTTCACATATAGCAAATAAAAAATTTATATTTGTATGCTATAGTACAGTTTGCATAATTGTGCTCCATAGCAAACATAGAAACTGTATAATTCGCTATACATATACAGTTGAAGCAAATTGTATAAAACGAAGTGTATAAAACAAGAAAGAGAAAGATACGTGGGCAGAAAACTGTATAAAAATGAAGTGTACAAAACGAATTGTATTATTATAAGTGTATAGAACGATTATGTACAATTTGAATTTGTATAAAATGAGAAAGAGAGAAAGACAAAAGAGACTTGACAAGGAATATACAATTGAATCAAATTGTATAAAATGAGAAAGAGAGAAATTAGATATAATTTGAAAATTGTATAAAACGAGAAAGTGAGAAAGGCAAAAGAAACTGGGCAGGGGAGTATATTTATTGTATAATTATAAGTGTATAGGACGAAAATATATGTACTTGCATGTGTATATACAATTTTTCTCACGCTTTATACAAACAGAAACACGATATATACATTTTGCTTCTGTTTGTATAAGTGAGAAAGGCGAGGGTGGTGAGCGAGATTTAGGAGAGTGGCGAGCGAGATCTGCAAGAGTGGAGAGAGGGGAACAGAAATATATGTATTTATACAATTTTCTCTGCTTTATACAATTAGAAACAATTTTTATACACTTGTATTTATATAAAAAGTGAGGAAGCGAGAGAGAGACTGGAGGAGAGTGGCGAGCGAGATATTTGGGAGAGATGTGCCTGGCAATTTTTTGCAAACGTTTGCTATGGATCACAATTAAATCAAACCCTAGCTACTCCATTTATTTTAGGTTATTAGTTTGCTATTATATACAATTTTCCCTTAAATGAATTATGCAGACAACTTTAAGGGGCCGCATATGATTAAGCCTAATCATAAAGATAATGACTATTATTTTATCAATTGTCACAAAACATTTAGATGTAACGTTTCAAACTTATTATGTATTGTTATCACATTCAGTAGATAATAGAACAAACTCAAATTTGACATAAAAATTTCATAATTTTTTCACCAAAAATACAATTTTTTATCATAGTCATCATTATATCGTTGTTACAATGATATAATGTGACTTAAATCCAATATCTTGTCCATATAAATTGTTGTTAGTTCACGATGTACTAAGACTTAAATTCAATATATATTGTCATTAGAGTACATCATGACTATAACTCGATATTTTATCAACTTCATTGTCCTACCCTCAATCAATGACGTATGTAATAGGCCAAAAAAATCAATCAACTCCTTTCGTTTCTATTCATTTGTCAAATATTTTCTAATTGATTTTTTTTGTCATTTTTGACAAATCAAGAAATGACAAAAGAAATTTCATATTATACCCCAAGTTTATTAATATTGATGAGTTAATGTCTTTGAAAATATAGTAAAAAAATATGTTTAAGATCCTATCAATTAATATGGTAAAATGATAAACTCACCATACATTTATTATTTTCTTAATAAGTATATCAAGTCAAAAATTGACAAGTAAAAGAGACGAAGGGAGTACTGTATTTTTGTTTTTTAAACTTATTGTGAACAAATTTAAAGTTTTGTGTATGTTATTATTATATATATCAATATATAATGTTGTATAACAAAATTTCCAAACGTCTTTATTAAAAAATAGAAAAAAATTACGCAGATAAGTAAACATATACTAGTTAATTGACTAACATAACTATAGTTTGAATTAATTATCATTTTCTTAGCCTTTTTAACTATAATTATGTGTGCATGTGCCTCTCTCTTATACATATACAAATCCAGTTGTACGAAATTAACATTTCTATATACAATTATATGACAAATATATATATATATACAATTCGTCTCTCTCCACTCTCTGTCATGTCTCGCTCATCTCTCTCCTCCCTCTCGCAGTCTCACTTGTCAACAGGGGCGGCTCAACGTCATTGGGGGCCTAAAATAAAATTTCAATTTGAGGCCTAAAATATAAACAAACTTCGTATACATATTTATTTAAATTTAAATTTTCTTAGCCTATTTAAATTAAAATTATTAGTATGTTATAAAAATCCATTGAATGAGTGGATAGTCCATAAAGTTAATACATGAACAACTATGCATATTCACTAAGTTCCATGAACCTTTTTGGATAAGAATGTATCTATTTATTATGATACTTAATATGGTGACTTTTGGAGTGATTTTTCAACATATAAATAGGGTTATTTATTCACTATTGTATGAAACACATATGAGACATACATACACTTGAATTAGAAGAAAGTCTTCTCCTACATCTATTTCTCTTATCTTCTTTCTTTATACTTATATTATTCTGAGCTTAAATTTCAAAATACGTTATCAGCACAAGTCTCTAGCCAATTAAGGTTAAGTTTTAGTTTTTCTTTAACTCGTGTTTTGGTTGATCTCGTTATGAGAATCAAGGTATTATATGCATAAAATCAGGTATGTATTTTCTAAAATATTTTAATGATTTAGAATAAAATAGTATTCAGCCACTAACAATTGTTGACACCCATTTTTTTGACCCTCACCGATATAAATTAATCAACAAGCTTCTTAATTCGAAACGACTTAAAATAATGAGATTTTATAAGTTTAAAATATTTTTAAATTATTTAAAAGGATTTCATCATACATATATGTTTTACAAATTTATATATAACTAGTATACAATTATTTAAAAATCGTCTCGAAAATTTTTTATTCTGTTTTAAATACTCTGCTATTGAATTCAATTATATAATAGTTTACGTTTTGAATTAATTATCTTAGAATTACGTTGATTATTTTATTTCGTTAAAGTTAAAGAAGTTTGTTTAATTAATGAATCTTAATCCTTTTTGGTCTAGCCACCCAAATATTTAATTCATTTGGACAAAAATCAATTTGAGTCATTTTCTTAATACAATTAGACCCAATATACTTTTTTTTTTCAGCCGACCCCCTTTTATTTTTAAGGAAAATTAGTAAACTAGTCAAAATAAATAACATATTTAGTAAAAATATCCATACTTTATAAATATTAGTAATAATGTCAAAAATGTCATTATTTTAAAAAATTAATGTGTCCCAATTTTTCCTATTTTATCTCTCTTTTTCAATTAATTATATATATCTTTTTTTAAAAAAAAAAAAAATCATTCTCTCTCATATTTATCTTTCAAATTGTTAATTCTCTCTCCCATTTAATTTTTTTTCTCTCTCATGGTTATCTTTTTTTATTTACCTCCAACATTCAAGTTGCAAATATTTTTTTGCCATATATTTGGTTGTTTTTTTAATCCAAAATTGAATGAACAAGAATCCCTTTGATTAAGGTATCTCTAATCTTTATCCTATTTTCAGATTTCTTTTCTAATTTTATTTTTGTTTAAATCTTAAAAAAATGTTGTTTGTATTTTTCAATTTCCGTTATGATTACTCTCCAATGGCTGAATCCAAGAGGCTTACTAGAGGTATTCATCTTAATCAACCAATTTCTGGTGATTTTTCATCCTTTAATTTATTTATTACTTAACATAAATAGTGTATAACGTATGATCCGCTGCTAAAATGAGGGAAGAAAGAGGGAAAGAACATTTACAAGACTCATTGGTGTGCAAAACCTTCCTCAAATTCAGAACGCAAATGTAGAATCTTTTTCTACTCGTGAGGATCTTGAAAAAGACGACGAAGATCCATTAGTTGTCGAACAATTTTCTATTAGTTTGTTTTGTGTTTGTAGTTCTTTTTTAGAATTTGGTATGCTTTCTTAATTTGTATTCAAATCACTATGTATACTATCAATATTTGTATTTGTTAAAAAATTCATGTTGTATGGTTTATGAATCTTGTATTTATCCATAATTTGTATTCATCCAAATGTATGTCAACTAGTTATGTATTTTATTTATAAGAAGAACAACTTTCTATTAGTTTATTTGTATTCGAATACAAATACAAATAACAGACATATTGGAATGAATACGACTTAGAAAAGGAAACAAGATTTTGAAAAGAAAAATAAATACATAGTGAAAAATATATACGAATACAAATGTATTTCTTAAATAGCTACATTTTATTTGACATACATATTGGAATGAATACAAATAATAAAGGTATGTCAACTGAAATTGACATTTTTTTCTAATTTGTATTTATTCTAAAGGTATGTCAACTAGTTATGTATTTTATTTAACAATGAGTACACCAAATATTCAATAATTTCTTTTCAATTTTATATTTCATTCACTTTTTCATCATACAATTTTTTTGTATTTTATATATTATTATACAAAATTCTAAATAAAAACTAGAATAAATAGAAATACAAATAAAATACATATTGAAATGAATACATACAGGGTTTGAAGAAAAAAATAACTATATAGGGAAAAAATATATGAAAATACAAATATATTTCTTAAATGAATATATAGATAAATTCGGCATACCTATTGGAATGAATACAAACTAATAAAAAACTATAATAAATATAAATAGAATATATTGTGGAATGAATATAATTTTAAAAAGGTAAAAGTTCTGAAAAAAAAAAAATTTAAATTTTATTTGAAAATGTAACTGATGAGAAAATTAAGAATGCTTGCCTTTTTTTGAAATATTCTCCCCTTAATTTTCTCCTTTTTCTTATTAAATAATTATATTCTTTAAATAAAAATAAATAATAAAAACATAAATACGATACATAACAAACTAAAATGACATTTTCACTAAATATTGAAATTGTTGCTAATGAGTCCTTTTAAATGCTAAAATATTGACATTTTGAAAATTTTTCCTATTTTTAATTCAAATTGACCCACTATAAATTTTAGTAATACACATTGTTGCAGCCCACTTGTTTTATCCAAAGTCACCCAGCCCATAAAATAACCCCCAAATCAGCCTACCCATTTCCTAACCCGACCCGATCGTAGCAACAGCGCTATTTGGATCATAACTTTTGGAGTTGATCCGAGCGTTCCCAATCCTCTGCTATCTCTACCTCATAACTTTTCTCACTCATATCGTCTCCCTTTGCTGCTTCGGAACACGTAAAAATCCTTCCGTACTACATTTTTGTGCGGAAGTGACTTGTTGAATCCTCTTTTCTCCTTAGTTTGTCCCCTTTTTCTTCTTTATTTACTCATGTTCGTTGGTATACTGTTTAGCTCCAAGTCGGATGAGTCTTAATCATTTGATGTACTCTTAGGTGTGTCGTTGTTTGTTGACTGCCAGTTTCTGTCTAGTTTTTTACTTTGATGTGTTGTATATATTTCTAGTCGTGTCTTCCCTATTCTGTGGGTTTGATTTCGCTGTGATTCCCCTCCCCCCAAGTATATTTGTTAGCATAGTCAACTCTCATCTCTGTATTTCTAATGTGATAGAAAATATCCTTGATTTCATATAGTTTCATGTGGATTTAACTAGCATTTTTTACCTGAGGTTAGTCATAGATTTAGTTTTTGTTGATTTTATTTAGGCGTAATAGTCTTGAGTCGCCCAGCATAGAATGTTTGTGTCGCATTGTATAGGCAATTCTCTAAAATGGTATGCTATTTGATGCTTAATATGTAGCTTAGTACGGTTCACATTTAGTCTTAAGCATGATATTAAAAAATATTGTATCGTCTCTCTGTGTTTCCATAAGATTTTCTGTGTATACTTCAAGTAATAGTACGTCTGTTCTGTTTCCCCGTCCTGTCCAAGAATTGTTATAGGATGATTTTCATTTCCCTTATCTTCTAAACTCTTGTTAGTTTCATAGTTTTGTCATCATTGAACAGTTTTGCTTTACTGATCGGTGCAGTGTCTGGCCGTTTTTCTCGAGCTTGAGCTGTCTACCTTTGTGTTAAAAATCAAATTTTCTACTCACCATTAATGGCCAATAGCGATATATTTCCAATTCAAAAACCCTTGCTTATGCTTTGTGGATCAACTGTACTTATTTTGTATAAGCTCTCGTTCGAATATAATTTGAAATTCTCATAATAGTTGTTGTATCTAAGTTCAGACCAAGTGTTAGAATCTGCTACTGTGCTTTCCTTCTTCTAAAGTTCGTCTTGTTTAGCCATGTTGATATTCATACAACGTTTTTCCCGGTCAGTTGAAAAGTGTGACTTCGCTCATTGTTTTTTTTTACGTTACTGGAAAACCAAAGTTTGTAGCCTCTGGTCTTGTGTACTCCTTATTACAGTTTATTTTGCTTATTTATTTACTTGTTTCTATTTTGCATGTTTCCATAGTTTGTGCAAGTCTAAAGTGAAACTCACAGTTAAGTCATGCTGATTGTAATTTCTCTGTCCATAGGCACATTATTTGCTTTAAAGAAAAATGCTAAGTTTTGTATCGCCTTTACAGTGCTTTCCTCTTGAGGCAACGAGTATCAGTTGTCATTTTTATTCCATCAGAATACTCGTGCTGCATATTTATATTCATTGTGTAAAAGTGAGTGATTTTGCTACCGTGTTTAGTTTCTAAATATCATCGATCGGTCCTCCTTAGCTTAAAGATGATTTATTTGCTACTATCCTTTACTTCCCGCCCTTTGGTATGATAGCATGGCGCCATCGGCATTGTTTAGAGATGTGATTTTATTTTGGAAGGAAATATTATATTTGTCAATAGTATGATAAGTCCTCTTTTGCCCCAGTGCCTTAGCTGGTTAGTGTATAAAATGGCATGTTTGTTTCAGTTTGCCTTCATGGTTCGGTTGTGGAAGAGACTTTAACTCCTCTATTGTGTTTATCCATTTACGCATAATATCAGTACTTTAATAGTTTGCCTAATTCTTGAGAAAAAAACAGAAATTTGGTTCACTGTCTCATTTGCCTTACTTTACTGTAGGCCTTCCCTCTTTATGCTTGTTTGTTTAGCGTCATTCCTAGCTAGAGAACAGTACATATTTCTTTTCTTCATTAGTGAAGCTTTCTTTTAGTTAAGCCTCGTTTTGTTTAAGTTATCTTATTCGTTTTCTGGCTTCAAATACTAATCCTTATCACCCCTTTTCCTTGCATACAAAACCTATCCGAGTTCATCATGAACTCCTCTTCTCTTGCATTTCAAGAGAGTCGTCAAGACTCGGCTTCCTTTACTCGAGTCAATCAACCCGTAAAAGGCAAAAATTTTCTGAAGTTTGAAGGGATCGAAGAAGATCGGAGGAATGGAAGTGTTTGGGTCAAAAGCCTATATTTGATCTTATATTTTACTTTTGTTGTATTTTATTTTCTATGGGCCTAAGCCTCGTAAATTTCCTTTATTATCTTGCTAGATTTAGGAATGGTGAAAAGTTTTGGGGTCTTATGCCCAAAGGAAAAAATGAAGATCATTATCTTGTTAGTTTAGGATAGACACAATTTGAATGGGCATAAGACCCCAAAAACAAATGGGTCCAAAACCGGTTCAGGCGGACAAAACCCGGGATTGGGCCCAATCTCTCTCTCTCTCTCTCTTCTCTTTCTTTACTTGCTTAATTGCTTTTTGTTTAATTGTCTCTAGTCATCGGGTTAAAGAATCAAAAAACCCCGCAAGATGCTATTTTTGTTTAAACAAATCGATCATGATTAAATGAGTTTAAATAATGATAGATAAATTTTGTGAGTCAAATAGATAGTTCACTTTCAAACAAGCTCTAAGAAATATTTTTGTCGCAATCTTTAGTTAAACAAATTTTAGCCAAAATAAACTTAGTTGTCGGATAACCGTAAGTAAGCAGACGTCTAGGTGCTTTCAAACCTTCCTAAGACGGTAATAGGAATTCCCGAACCCCTTTAAAGTTTTTAAAATGATTTTTTTGTTAAGTCTTTTGAAAACAATTTTTCTTGATTTTCCTTTAAAATTAAGTGGCGATTTTGACAAAGTCGAAAACTTACAGAATATAATATTTTCCTTTTTTTTTTTAATAAAAAACATTATCAGAATCTGAATACATATGCTACTATTGGTTGAATATGACATGCTATACAAAATTTCTTAATATAAGAAGGTATACAATTTTAATAGCATGAGTTTGAATATTATTTTGATTATTTTGAAAGACTCAAAGGGTGAGTTATATTGTATTTCATTCTATTATACCCTTGGTTGAGGGTAAAATGGTGGATTCAAGCCTCATCACACCAAAAAAAGGTAAGACATCAGGTTAAAGTCCGGATGCACCATAATAAAAAATATTTAAGGGTAAGACGGTAGATTCAACTTTTATCGCACCAAAAAAGTTAGACATCAATTTGAGTTTTGATGCACAATGATTATAGGTATTGGGTCCAGTCTCATAGATTTATGACCTAAAATGACCTTATATGGATAATACATTGAGTTTGAGTTTTAATGCACCATAGTGATGATAAAGTGAGGACCAAGGCAAAAATAATATATTTTGATTAAAATCTATGAAATTCATCTTACTGAATTTGCTCCATTCCTTGAAAAGAATGTGGTAACAACATATGATAACTTTAAAATATGCCTGTTGATTTTCTCCATTCTATCATATGAATGTGGTAACAGTAAATAATTAGTCTGAAAGATGACAAATGATTAACGATATGAAAAAGGGTGTGAAGGAACGGAATAATAGTCATCATTGTGGTAATTATAAAAGGAAGAACACTACGGGTTCTTCAAATAGTCCTTGAAATGTGAATGCAATTTTTATTATCAAAATGTTGTGAAAGGTCATTTGACTTGTGAATGTTCTCGACCCAATAATTTGACAAGTTTATAAATCATCCATCAAAAAACAAGAAGATAAAGTGATGGTACACTTGATCTTTCAAAGTGATGTTGAGGTGTGTCATGAAAATATGATGAATTTTAAAGCTATGACAATGTATTTATAATGCAAATTTATGAAGTACATATAAATGATTAGTCCATTCCTTGAAGAGAATGACATGACTTGTGATGAGTATTGTGAATGCTCGACCAATCTATAAGAGAATGGGTCAAGATGTGATAAAATCATTATGGGTTGAATATATGTCACAACTCACCTCTATGGAAGGTTTGAGAAAAAATGATATATACCAAAACTCACCTCTACGGGAGTCAGAGAGGAAATAAATTTTATTTACCAGAAATGTTAATGGTATTGTACATTTATACGTCACTATGGTACATTTATTGTGAACTACTAAAGGGCAAAAGAAGAATAGTTCTTGCCTAGAGTTATGGTCATTATTGTGTGGCAATACAAATTTGTCATTGGTTGTGTACCTATGGTACAACAAAGTAAAGCAAGAAACACGTCTTGCTCGTAATGATATTGACCATGACAATAATTATATAATTTCCTCCTTGAAGGATATGTTCATCATGTGGATGACGTCATAAAATATGTGATAGTACATAGAAATTAATTACATGCTCTAACGAGTTGTGATATTGCCAGAGGAATAATATCGGGGTACAGTTGTAGTAAGACTCAGAAGAAACTTTTTAAGTTTTGGATGAATCAAAAGAAATATTGAGACTATAAATTATGAAAAGATTCATTATCTTCATATTACTATAACTGAGGAGGGTTATAAATATTAATGGAAAAGATTACCTCATTTTTCCTCTTGTTTGTTGCAACAAACATGGACATGCTGATGAAATCACATGTAAAAGTAAACTGTAAATGTACTAAAATGAAGATTAGTTGGCATGACCGGTTGACCATTCTGGTTTAAATATGATGCAAATGTAATTGAGAATTCATGTGGATTATATGATGAAAAAATAAAAGATTCTTCAAGAATTATCTTGTGTTGCTTGTTCTCTTGATAAAATAATCCCCTAAAGTTTTTGGAACATATAAAAAGGTGAATATAGGCCCATTTACCTGCCATGTGGATCATTTGCAATTATATGATAGATGCATCTATGTGATGATCACATGTGCTTTGGTGTCAACTTACAAATTGGTGTTTGTAAGGCTGTTTGCTCGAATTGTTAAATTAAGAGCACAGTTCCAAATTATGATTTATATTGATAACATTAGTTGATTTAGCAAAAATTATATGCCTCCAATTACAGCTAAATCATGGTTATGAAAACAAAACTCCCAAATAAAAAATTGGTTCAGGGTCAGGAACCATATAATTTTCATCTAAAATATTGAATATGCGGTTATGATTTTAATTTCTCCACCACGCACAAAGATAAGTTTTCAAATAAGGTTCGGATGAATGTTAGATTTTCTAACATTAGGGGGAGAGATAATTTTGACGGCTGAAAATTATGTGTGAGGTTAATTATGAATTATCTAGATCTTCGTTAAATAAATATGTGAACTTAATGTTCAAAGGATAATTCATTTGCATAATGTTGCAAATCAATTGTCAGATGAATTTAGTGACCCTATGATATAATTTAATTGCAAATGCTCCAACGTTAAGTCTTTGAAGGATAGAGTCTATGATACGCCGAAAGCGTAATAGACCAATCGGGAGTCTATGATACGCCGAAAGCATAATAGACCAATCGGTTCTAAGTATAAAATTCCTTGAAGAAGGAAGGAGCACATGATCAATATGGTCATGATAATGAGGCAAGTGCTATAAAAGAGCACATTGACATAACACTTTATAAAACCTCGGAAAAGGTTCAGGTACCTGAAAAATGAAGAAAAATGAAGAAATCTCGATAAGTTATGTCTTGTTGAAATCAATATCAAATAACCATCGACGGTATCTTTGACATGAGTTATTGTTCAATGATATAAATTGTGACGATGATCTTAAATTCAAATCTGTCATAGATTGTCGACGGATAAATGGTTGGCCAAGTAAAATACATAATTCAAGTATATTGTTTCACTTGATTAGTGACGTTTTGGACTGATTGTCCATAAATCAAGGTATAATGTCAGTGGGGTATACAAATAAATTATTATGCAATAGTATAATCATAAGATATCAAAGACGACTTGTGCCTTGGGGCATAAAGGTTTGTCGCAAGAATCCTGACATTATTAGAGATGTTTTCTCCTATGGTGGATGCAATGAGGTTTGTTTTTATCTTGCAACATATGAAAAACTTGAATGCATATATGAATAATTCTTATGTCTAGCTAGACAATGAAGGTTATATGAAAACCCTTGAAGCAATCGAGGTGTCTGAAGCATATGAAAGTTTGAAGGAAATTTTTTCACTAAAGCTTCAAGAATCCTTATATGTATTGAAATAGTCAAGGAAGAAAAGGGTACAAAAGAATGACCCTAATTGTCCTTGCATTTTATGAAAATGTATATAATTTTTTCTTGACCTACAAATTGATAATTTGACAAATGAAATATTTGTCTAACAGTGCACATACACTGAAAAGTTTTAATGCAATTTTATATGTATAAATCACATTCATTGAGTACCCCAATGACTATGAGATCACTTGACATAAATGATGATTCAGTTTGATCTCAAAAAAAGGATGAAGAGCTTTTTGGTGATGAAACTCCATATCTTGGGGCAATCAGGACACTAGTGCATCTTACTAACAATATTTGACCAGATATTTGTTTTGCAGTAAATTTACTGACAAGATTTGGTTCTTCCCCAATAAAAGGACATTGAAATTGTGTTATGTATATACTTGAATATAATGAAGGACCATATACATGGGTTCATCCTATTCCAAAGAATTCATGTCAGAACTGATTAGTTACACAGATACAGAATATTTATCTGATCCGCATAGAGCATGATCTCAAACACACTATTTGTTTTCGTGTGGAGGCACAATAATATCCCGGTGATCAATAAAACAAATGTCGCTATGAAGAAATAGAAGTCCTCCATGAAGCAAGTCGAGAATGCGTTTGGTTGAGATAAATGACACACCATATTCAGGTAATCTGTGGTTTTACTTTAAAAAAGAATATATCAATCATAATGTATGAAGATTGGAGACATCATCACAAGAAATTAAGTGATGTTTCAATCAGGAGGAGTATAATACGCGTTGTACTCTTTTTTTTCTTGACCGAGGTTTTGTCCCACTGCGTTTTTCTGGTAAGGTTTTTGATGTGAATTGTTAATATAATTCTAGAGGAAGACATCGACGTACAATAATTACATACAAATAGGATTCTGCATTCGATTTTTCGGTTCTGTTTAATTCTATTTGATTTGAGTTTTTGATTTTTGGTCTTTAAGAAGTGCAACTCAATTCAAACCAAAATAAGTTTTTCTCTTTTTGGTTTGGGTTCTTTTGGTTTGGATAATCGGTTTTTTCAATAATTAAAAACATAACAAAGTTATATTTGCAATTTACTATATATATATACATATACATATATATATATATATATATATATATATTATATACTTTTTAATATAAATCATAAATAAAACGTAAACTACAATATTTAAAAGTATATCAATTATAGATGTCCAAACATAAGAACATTAACTAAATTATAATAAAATAACTAAAAAGGGACAAAAGTGGTTAATTCCAACTTTTGTATATATAATATATATATATATATATATATATATATATATATATATATAATTCGGTTTTTCAATTTTTGATTTTTATTTTTCTAAATTCGAAACAAAATCAAAAATCCAAAGAAAGTAAATTATAAATTCAAAACTAAATCAAAAATCCAAAAAACCAATTCAAATTAGAATTCAATTTGATTTGATTAATCCAAATAATATACACCCTTACATACAATTGGCAAATTTTAGAAGAATTAGTTAGCATCTTTTAGTCCAAAACAAATTAGCAACTATTAGCCCAACTAAAAAAAAAAATAAAAAAATTGTAGATTTATTTTTAAAAAAAATGTGTCTGCAACTAACCGTTAAAAGAAAGTGTGGGTTGATTAATCTTCCTCATTATTTATTATCTCCTACATTATGTATCCTTCAAAAGAATTAGTATCTGTATAAATCCAATTATATATTCTCTGCACCAATGTATACACAAAATCACGTATACACAAGGATTTGTATACATTCAATAGTAAAGTTTATGCCCAATGTATACACACAACCGCGTATATATAAGTATTTGTATACATTCAATATTAATGTTTCTGCACCAACATATACACGCAAACATGTATACATACTTGTTTGTATACATTCAATTGTATTTTGTCTGCACAAATGTATACACACAAGCATATATACAGTAAATATGACAAACTTAAGTATGCTGATTTAATTAGATTTTATATCAACTCTACTGTATGGCAACAATGCATACATTGATTTTTTGGAATCATCATTCCGATTGTTAACATAAATGTTACGAAAGAATTTTTATTCATAAATCCCCAAACAAATTGAGAAACCCAAACAGTTAACACTAAAATATCAATAATTTACCTTACATATAAAAACACAGAACAATTAAGAAATTAGATTTACCATTAGAAAAAGTTTAGAACAATTTTTTTTGAAAAACTTAAGGAATTAAGAAAGAAAGAGGAAAGAGAAACGTATATTTAATATTATTTAACTTGTTGCATTGAAAAAATT
This sequence comes from Solanum peruvianum, assembly GCA_027705065.1. NCBI lineage: Eukaryota > Viridiplantae > Streptophyta > Magnoliopsida > Solanales > Solanaceae > Solanum > Solanum peruvianum. The sequence continues at coordinate 17,401 of JAKWJD010000073.1, forward strand.
TGATGAAAGTGATTTGGAGTAATTAAAAAAGGGATAATGGTATAGAATGACAAATTAATAATATAAAATAAATATAATAGCTATCTTTTGATTTATTTGTGTTCTATAGAAAACTGTCTGTCAGTCCCTTTCTCCCTCATATAATCGCCAGTGGCGGAGCCATATGTAGTGAAGGGTGTCGCTTCGTCGGAAAATTACGTTATGTAGCTAGAATTAAAATATTTTTTATATATATTTTTATTACATACTGACACTCCTTGGCTTCTATATGAATTTATATTTTTATATTTTGGCACCCCTTCGACCGAATTCTAGCTTCGCCACTGATTCTCGCTCGCTTCCTGTCGCTCGCTTCTCTCGCTTTATACAATATAAAAGTATAAAATGTGTTTCTAATTATAAAGCGAGAGAAAATTGTATAAGCGTAAACAAATACATCTATCTTCGTCCTATACACTTATAATTATACAATACAAATATTTTCCTGCCTAAGTCTTTTTTGCCCTTCTCGTTTTATACAAATTTAAATTGTATATAATTTCTCTCTTTCTCTTTTTTATACTATTCGATTCGATTGTATATTCCCTGCATAAGTCTTTTTTTGTCTTTCTCTCTTTTTCGTTTTATACAATTCAAATTGTATATAATTTCTCTTTTTCTCATTTTATACAATTCAATTCTGCCTTTCTCGCTTTCTCGTTTTATACAATTCAAATTATATATATTTCTCTCTTACTCGTTTTATACAATTCACTTCAATTGTATATTTATAGCGAATTATACATATATAAGTTTGTTATGGAACACAATTATATAAATTTTGTTATAACATACAAATATAAATTTTTTGTTTATTATATATAAAAGTTGCCGAAAAAAAAACTTACCTTTTCAATAACGAAATAAAAGGAGCAATGGGGTAGTTACCGTATCTTAATATTAGAGAGATGAAAGAAAATATATATAAAGTAGTTCAGTTTTCAAGAATATAAATTGGGCTATTTAATGCAAAAATAAATATTACAAAAAACTTTTCATGCTAAAAAAATAAAATGGGTTATTTATCGCCAATTTAGAGCATAAAGAATCATGTTGTATCATTTTTTATAATTCTATAAGTAATGAGTTGACAAAAATTAAATAGTTAAAGATAAGGGTTAGAACTATAGAATCTCAAGAAGTTGATGACTTGGTATACTTCATATGCTTATTGTAATGCTTGAAACTAAAATTTTTAATCAAATAACAAAAAATTGTAATTCACTTTGATCAACACTTCTCACTATTAATTCTTATTTTTAACAAAGTACAAAAGATGTTAAAGTCCATAAAATAATATATTTCTAATATTATACTTTTTATCTTAATATTTATTTTTTTTCTATAAAAAATTAAATATATATAGTTTATTCTTAATAAAAATTTGAGGCCCTCAAAATTTAGGGGCCTAAGGCATAACCCTTATTTTACAAAGCATAGAGTTGTCTCTGCTCGTCAGATATACAAATAAATATGTATACCAGTTATATATATACAATTATCTGGCGGATACATATATACAGTTCGATAAATATGCAATACAATTCACTTCTCTCTCAATCGCCTTTCTCCTCCTTCTAATATTTAACTACGAATCGCAATTACTAAATTATAACTATAAAGTCTAATTAAATTAATTTCACTGATTATTCGTGAAATTTCTCCTAAAAAATAATGGCTATACAATTGAAAACGTAAAATTCCAAGTGGGCTTAAGCTCCTAAATATACATAGGAATTTGGATATATTTATGGCCTCTTTGTTAGTTGACTTAGTAGATGTAGAAAATCTAGAATTCAATGAAAATATATGGAACAGAAGTGTAGGAAAAGATAACATAATTTATAGCAAAGAATGTCTAACATTTTATTTCGCCCTCTTCCAAGAGACTTCTTTTTCTTTCTTTTGATATTAATCTTTCCATTAAATATTACATTAAGTATTAAAACATTAAGTTTTTGTTATAAATCAATGGAATAGTGGATTGTTCATTTGCTTTTTTCATGAACTTATCCTATCATGTATCTATATTTTCAAGGTGGCATAAACCTTTATAGATAATTATGTACCTATTAATTGGTATGCACTTGAATAAGAAGAAAAGTCATCTTCTTCTATCTACAACTCTTTATAATTATATTCGTATGAGCTTGATTTTATAATACGTTATCAAGCACGATATTCTAGCCAATTGAGATTGACTATTAGTTTTTTTTTAGCTCATGTTATAGTTGATCTCGTTATCAGAATCAAGCTATTATATGCATAAAATCATATATGTATTTTCTAAGATTTTTTTATGATTTAGAATACAATAGTAGTGTTCAGTCACTAACATTGACCAGGAACCAAAGACATATACTACTATTGGTTGAATATGACATGCTATACAAACTTTCTTAAATGGAAGAAGACATAAAGTTTTAATAACGTGAATTTTTGAATATTATATTGATTATTTTGAAACACTCAAAGGGTGAGTTATATTGTATTTCGTTCTATTATACCGTTGGTTGAGGGTAAGATGGTGTATTCAAGCCCCATCACACCAAAAAAAGGGTAAGACATCAAGTTAAAGTCCAAATGCATCATAATTAAAATATTCAAAGATAAGACGGTAGATTCAAGTTCTATCGCACCAAAAAGGTAAGACATCAATTTGAGTTTTGATGAACCATAATTATAAGGTATTGGGTCTAGTCTCATAGACTTATGACATAAAATGAGTTTGAGTCTCAATGCACCATAGTGATGATAAAATGAGGACCAAGGCAAAAATAATATATTTTGATTAAAATCTATGAAATTCATCTTACTGAATTTGCTCCATTCCTTGAAAAGAATGTGGTAGCAACATACATATGATAACTTTAAAATCTACCTGTTGATTTGCTCCATTCTTATGAATGTGGTAGCAGTAAATAATTAGTCTGAAAGATGACAAATGATTAACGATATGAAAAAGAGCGTGAAGGGACATAATAATAGTCATCATTGTGATAATTATAAAAGGAAGAACACTATGGGTTCTTCAAATAGTCCTTGAAATGTGAATGCAATTTTTATTATCAAAATATTGTGAAAGGTCATTGGACTTGTGAATATTGTCGACCCAATAATTTGACAAGTTTATAAATCCTCTATCAAAAGACAAGAAGATAAAGTGATGGTACACTTGATCTTTCAAATCGATGTTGAGGTGTGTCATGGAAATATGATGAATTTTAAAGTCATGACAATGTGCTTATAATGCAAAATTTCTGAAGTACATATAAATGAATAGTCCATTCCTTGAAGAGAATGTGACTTGTAATGAGTATCGTGAATGCTCGATCATTCTATAAGAGAATGTGACAACATGTGATAAAATCATTATGGGTTGGATATATGTCACAACTCACTTGTATGGGAGGTTTGAGAAAAAATTATTTATGTCACAACTCATCTCTACGAGAGGTTTGAGAAGAATAAATAAATTTTATTTGACAGAAATGATCAATGGTCGTGTACGTGTAAACGTCATAAATATTATCGTATGTTTATTTGTGAACTACCAAAATGACAAAAGAAAGAAAAACTCTTGCCTATAAAGGTTGTGCCATGACCAAAATAATATTATTGTGTGGTAATACAAATTTGTCATTAGTTGTGCACTTATGGTACAACAAAATTAAATCAAGAAACATGTCTTGCTCGTAATAATTTTGACCATAACAATAATAATATAATTTCTCCTTGAGGAGATGTTCACCATATGGATGGTGTCATGAAATATGTGATAGTACACAAAATTAATTGTAAGCTCTAACGAGTTGTACTATTCTCAGAGGAATGATATTGGGGTTGTAGTAAGTCTCAAAAGAAACTTTCAAGTTTCGGACGAATTGAAAAGAAATGTTGAGATTATAAATTATGAAAAGATTTAATATCTTTAGATTACTACAGCCGAAACAGGTTATAAATATTTGTATAAAAGATTACTCATTTTTTCCTCTTATTTGTTGCACACAAATATGGACATGCTTATGGAATCACATGCAAAAGTAACTATAAGTGTACTGAAGTAAAGATTAATTGGCATGATCAGTTGACCATTCTGGTTTAAATGTGATGCAAATGTAATTGAGAATTTAGGTGACTTATATGATGAAGAAATAAAAGATTCTTCAAGAAATAGGTGTTGCTTGTTTACTTGATAAAATGATTATTGTACTAGCTAAGGTTGGATTGTAATCTCCTGAAGTTTTTAGAACATATAAAAAGGTGAATATGGGCTCATTCAGCTGCCATGTGGATCATTTGCAACTATATGATAGATGTATCTATGCGATGATCACATATGATTTGTTGTCAACTTACAAACTTGTGTCTGTAAGGTTGTTTGCTCGAATTGTTAAATTAAGAGGACAATTTCAAACTATGAAATTTTATTGATAATGCTGGTCGATTTAGCAGAAATTGTATGCCTTCAATTATAGCTAAATATTGATTATGAGAACAAAACTCCAAATAAGATTTGGTATGAGATAATTTTATTTAACATGTAGCAACAGAAATATGCATCAAGCCAACAAGGTTTATCTATTAAAATTGGTTCATAGTAAGGAACCAAATAATTTTCATCTAAAATTGAATGTGCGGTTATGATTTTAATTGTTCAATCACACACAAAGATGAATTCTCAAATTAGGTTGGAATGAATGTTAGATTTTCTAACATTAGGGAGAGAGATGATTGACAACTGAAAATTCTGTGTGAGGTTAATTATGAATTATCTAGCCTCATTAAATAAATATGTGAACTTAAAGTTCAAGAGATAATTCATTTGCATAATATTGTAAATCAATGCCACATGAAAGTACTGACCATATGATACAATTCAACTGCAAATGCTCTAATGAGAAGTCCTTGAAGAACAGAGTCTATGATACGCCGGAAGTATAATAGATCAATCGGTTCCAAATATAAAATTCTTTGAAGAAGGAGAGTATCAAATGATCAGTATGATCATGATATGAGACAGGTGATATAAAATAAAACCACGATATAACACTTCATAAAACCTCGAAAAAGATTCAGGTACCTGAAAAATGAAGAGATCTTCATAAGTTATGTCATATTGGAATCGATATCAAATAACTGTCGACGGTATCTTTAATATGAAGTAGCTCTCAATGATATAAATTGTGACGGGGATCTTGAATTCAAATTTGTAATCGAGTGTGAACAGATAAATGATTGACAAAGTAAAATGCATAATTCAAGTATATTTTGTTTCACTTAGAAAAGTGATGTTTTGGATTTGATAGTCCATAAATCGTGGTATAATGTCAGTGGGTACAAATAAATAATTATCCGATAGTATAATTGTAATATATAAAGTACGGCTTATGCCTTGCGGCATATAGATTTTTCGCAAAAGTCGTGACATTATTGGAGATGTTTTCTCCTATGGTAGATGTAATGATGTTTATTTTGATCTGGCAACATATCTAAAACTTGAATGCATATGATGAATAATTGTCATGTCTAGCTAGACGATGAATGTTATATGAAGATCTTTAAAGCAATCGAGGTATACGCAACATTATAAAAGTTTGAAAGAAGTTTTTTCAATAAAGCTTCAAGAATTCTTAAATGGATTGAAATAATCAAGGAAGAAAAGGGTACAAAAGGAATGACTTACATTTTTATGAAAAGATCAGGATTTGAATTTGTCACTATAGTGGTGTATGTTGATAACTTGGACGTCATTAACACTCTTAAAGAGCTTTCAAAAGTTGTTGAGTGTTTGAAAGGGTGAAAAGGTATTAGTAAGACAGATGTTGTCTTGACCTGCAGATTAATAATTTGACAAATGAAATATTTTTTCATCAATCAACATACACAGAAAGGTTTTGATTCGATTTTTATACGGATAAATCACATTCATTGAGTACCCCAATGATTATGAGAGCACTTGATATAAATGATTATTCAGTTTTATCTCAAAAGAAGGATGAAGAACTTCTTGATGATAAAACTTCATATCTTAGTGCAATCAAGACACTAGTGCATCTTGCTAACAATACTCGATTCGATATTTGTTTTGCAGTAAATTTACTGCCAAGATTCAGTTTCTCCCCAACAAAAGAGACCGAAATGAGGTTGAACACATGCTTGAATATTCTCAAAGGATCATAGTTATAGGTTTATTCTATTCTGAGGAATCCAAAACAGAATTGATTGGTTACGCAGATGCAGAATTTTTTATCGGATTTGTATAAAGTTTGATTTCAAGCACATTATTTGTTTGTATGTGGAGGCACAATAATATCTTGGTGATCAATGAAGCAAATGTTGGTAATCACTTCTTCAAACCATACTGAAATAAAAGTCCTTCATGAAGCAAGTTGAGAGTGTGTATGGTTAAGATCAATGACACACCATATTTAGAAAATGTGTGGTTTATCATTAAAAAAGAATATACCACAATGTACGAAGATAATCAACTGAAAGTGCCCACAAGATGGTTGTTGCTATGAACAAATTGAATGAGCAATTTACTTGCAACAACAAGGTCATGATGAATAGAATGATATTCAATAATGTATTTGGCTAAGCTCAAAGCCTCGTCATATTCATCAAATCAGAAAATAATATATCAGGATGAGTTCAACAATGCAACATGTGACGCCCAAAACGAGTCGAGAGTGGCACTCACACTTAACCTCCTAAGTGGGTGAACCAACCAATTTAACCTAACTTACAAAATACAAGCATACGGCGGAAACTCAAATGTTACTAAATTTCATTTCCCAAAACCTGAAAGTCATCACATCAAGGACATCTAATCTCCAATAATAAGTCTAAGAATATCAAATACACCAAAATAAAAGAATAAAATGGTGTGTGTCCAAAAGTATAGAACATCATGTCATGACCGAAAGAATCCAACACGAGCTTGAAGGAATAGCTAACCCTGGAACTTGATATGCAGGAGACTGGCTGGAACTGAAGGAAATCTGAAGTCATTGGTACACTCGCTGCATTTCATTGGTACACTCGCTACATTTCATAAAAGGAAAACAAAGAAAAACACAAGTAGGACTCAGTACGGGGCAACATATTAGGTATCATCGGCCAACCAAAAATAGAAAATAATACACAATAAATAATAGTATGAACTCAACTATAGCACTTAACAAGTGATAAGCAACAAACAACATGAACAAGTGTCAACAACATTAAAGTAAGCACGTAATAAGTCAACGATATCAAGATCACACATGAGACTCATGCCTCCAAATCAAACCATTTCGGGAGTTGAGTTCTTTGAGATTGAGTACCTTCCATTAAGTCAACATGTTTTTTTTTCTTTAATATTATCGTGTAGGAACGTGACATTTCGATCCAAGAATACTGTGTCAGAACGTGACACTCCGAATCAATAATATCATTATTTTATCATATAATATCACCACCACTTTTCCATTCCTTAATAATATTTCATCGAGCCTTCTTTATTCAAGCCATCACTTCGATAAAGAGGGTTCAAGATTATAAGCTCCACGGTCTTAGGATTTCAGACCAATTACAAGCCACATAACCACACAATCAAGTACATAGAAAACTTCACAATATCATTCAATGCATATCAATCACTATTGAGAGTTTACTATCAAATAGCATAAACCATAACCTACCTCCACCGAAGAACCGAAGTCAAGCAAGCTAGTTCTTCAATGTCTTTCCTTTCTTCGATGCCTCAGAATGTTTATTTCGCTGCGAAAAGTGATACCACAAAAGCAAGTTGTTATCCACGAATTTGGAATCACGATCAAAACCTCTAACTCTCTCCTAATTCTCAAAATAAAATTTTATTTTTTTCTTTGCTTTTTGCTTTTTGCTTTTTTTTCTCTATATTTCAATCTGCCTCTGTGTGTTCTCTATATCTCTCTGTGATCATAATGTTTGGCCTAAGTTTTCCAAGCAATCATGACGTGGTGCAGAGAAGATTTTAACTCATCTTTTTCTTTTATAATAATTAACATTAAAATAATCATAATTCTCATATTAAAATTAATGTAAATCCCCTCCACCAACCAAAATATTCATCACAGGAGTGAACAGAAAAGCTCTGTCATTCCTTCCCTAAATGCCTTAGATATTATATCATCATGAAAAGAGATATTGTTTCGACATTTATAGCAGCTGTACAAGCAAGGTCCAACTAACTCATTAATTCGACAAAAATTCAATGACAAATTCCTCGCTGATCACTTACCCCAGAAACTCAAATAACCAAATCCTTAAAAGAGAAAATGCTTACAACCCATATAGGTTTAACTTGCACGACATCGATATAAATTCTTATCGGGATTTAATGAAACTGAGAAAAAATTTAAGCTACCAACATGAAGATCAGTAAGGGATAAAGATGAAACAATTACGTAGGTATTCTTTGCTTGAGTTGATTTTTTTGAAAGATGAAAGCTCACTCTCGTGCACAGCAGTCTATTTCATGGCCCCTTTCACTTCTTTTCTCTTCTTCTACAGATTATTTTTACCTCTGGTGTTGGATGTAGATTTGAAACTTTAGGATGGACTTCACCGCTTTTATTTTAAAGGGAAAGAGGAAGCCAGGACGTCAACTTCTTTGATGACGCCCTAATTATTATATGACTCATTATAAAAATAGGGAAAGTGATCCACTATCAATTTTAATATTATTTTTTAAATCACCAACTAACTCAAATATTAAAACTATCTCATTGATTCTATAATTATAGTTACAAATAGTCCAAAATGCACATTTAGAATCTATCGAAAGAGTTTTTTTATGAAATAGAAAAAAAAAGCTTTAGCACTCAAACGAAAAATGGGTCGTTACACAACATCTTCATGAATGCAATTTGATCACAATTAAGACACCGTTATTATCAATATTTGAGAAGTCAGTGTACAAGATTGAAAAAAATCATCACAAGAAATTAAGTGATGTTTTAATATGGGGGTGTATACTACGCGTTGCACTCTTTTTTTCTTGACCGAGGTTTTGTTCCACTGGATATTCCTGGCAAGGTTTTTAATGAGGCAATATTAATGCGTATAAAAATATATGTGTATTCTTTTTTCTTCATTAGAATTTTTTCCCCTGAATCTAGTGTAACGACCTGTTTAGTCGTTTTGAGCAGAAACGAATTCTGGAAAAACTGGCCAAACTACGGACACCCCGACGGACCGTCATAGGCCCGACGGTCCGTTCACAGAGGTCCGTTCCATGACACTTAGAAGTTTGAAAATCGGGTACTGAAAATCGACTCTCTGTAAATTGTGACGGACCTGCAGGACGAGTCGTCACATCCACGACGGACCGTCGTGAGCCCCCGTAGCAAAACACTTCAACTTTTGGGAATTTGGTGCAAGAAAACGAGTTTCTGACCGTCAGGACGGAGGTGCAGGACGGACCGTCACAGGGGTGACGGGCCGTCACAGCCCACCTGAAAACTGGGAGGCACGACGGCCTGTGTGACGGACCGTCGCACCACGACGCCCGTCACAGGTTGTGCAGTTCCCAGGCAGTTTAGGATTTCCTTCCTCGTTTTAAGGGTCGTTTTGATTATTCTTTCCTTAATTATAAGGATTGAGGGGTAACATTAACAAGTCTAATTTCTTAGGGGTTAAAAGGGTAACCTTAAGTAATTAGTGGGGTTTTATTGTCCTTTTTCACACTTAATTACATGATTAATTAGGGTAAAGGAAAGAGGGTTTGAATAAAACAAAAGAGAAAGAACAGAAAGGGAGAGATAGCAGATCGATCGAGAGGAGGAGAATAGCAAGCTTGGGAAATTCTTGTTGATTCCAATTCTTCGGTGGAGGTAGGTTATGGTTTTATGTTACGATAATCGTAGTGAACTCTTGATAGTGTATGATATGTATTTGATGTTGTTGTAAACCTGTCTATGTGCTTAAATTGTATGCTTGCATGATTATGATTATGAGATTGTGATTAATTAACAAGCATGATGAAGCTAGTGAATCCCAATCTTGAAAGAACCCTATTCGCTTGATATATTATATAATAAGATTGATGATGCCTTAGTATGATAGAAGGCTTGATAAATTATATAATGAGAATGAGGATGCCTTAGTGTAAAAGAAGGCTTGATGAATTAGGGGATCGGGTGCCACGTTCCGGTACCAGGATAGAATGAGGATCGGAGTGTCACGTTCCGACACCAGGATAGAATGAATATGAGGATCGGAGTGTCACGTTCCGACACCAGGATAGAATATGAGGATCGGGTGCCACGTTCCGGTACCAGGATAGAATGAATATGAGGATCGGAGTGTCACATTCCGACACCAGGATAGAATATGAGGATCGGGGTGTCCACGTTCCGGTACCAGGATAGAATGAATATGAGGATCGGAGTGTCACGTTCCGACACCAGGATAGAATTAGAGGAGCGGAGTGGTCACGTACCGACACAGAGGAAGAAAGATAATGAATCTTGAAAGATAATGAATATACTCAATCTAATGACTTAATTTCCCAAATGAGTTATGGTATTGAGGCTTGAGACCTCATGTGTGAACTTGACGGAAATTTTTAAGATAAAGTAATTGTTGTGCTACATGTTGAGTATTGTAGTTGATTTACATTATTGTTGATATATATTGTTCCCTATTTTGTGAGGGTTGACCGTGATATCTACTCAGTACGTGTGGTTGTACTGACCCCCTACTTTTATGTTCCCTTTGTTATTTGTGTTTGCAGCAAAGTTTCCGTCAACTTTCGACTCAGCAGTAGATCAAGCCAGTCTTACACTTCATGGAAATTCAGGGTGAGCTAATGCGTCTAGCTTGGACTGGGTCTCCTTCTTCAAGTCTTGATGCCTTGAACTTCCGGCATGGACTAGCTTTTACTTGTTTTTAGCTTTTTAGACATTTTATTTTAGTAATTTGAGATAGATGTTCTTGTGATGATGACTTCCAGATTTTGGGAATATTAATAATAGTTTTGAGTTGTTTTTATTAATGAGTTTAAGTCTTCCGCATTATTTTCTGTTGAAATATCTTGAAATGTTAAGGTTTAGATGGGTTGGTTCGCTCACATCGGAGGGTAAAATGTGGGTGCCGGTCGCGTCCCCGATTTGGGTCGTGACAGACTTGGTATCAGAGCATTAGGTTCATTGGTCTCATCACACAGAACAGGTCTAGTAGAGTCTTAAGGAACGGTAGGGGGACGCCTTTACTTTTCTTGAGAGGCTATAATACGGCTTTAGGAAAATTCCATTCTTTCATTCCTTCTTTCGTGCTATTACTTGAGTCCAATTGGTATCTAGGTGATACAAATTGGTATCTGACCATCTTCATTCTATCTCGCAGATGGTTAGAACTAGAGCAACGACCGCACCAGCAGCAACAACGGAAAGACGACAGGAAACTACTGAGCCAGCCACTGGGGCTGTGGCTCGAGGAGGAACAGCGGCAAGAGGCCGTGGAAGAGGTCGTGGGAGGACGTCCTCTAGAGGAAGAGGACGAGCCCCCTAGCCCATCTGATACTAGGGCGGTTGACTCCTCCACCAACCGAAGAGGTGATAAGAGAGAGTGTAGGAAAGGGGGGAAAACTGAAAAGGAAATGCAGAAGGAAATGCCACCCCAACCTACCCCAGAGATGATCAACCAAGTACTTGCTTATCTTAGAGGGGTTGTCTGATCAGGGTCAAGCACCTCCAGTGGTTTTCTGCACCACACTCCGGTTTCAGAGATATGACATGCGGCTACTATGGGCTTCCCGGCATGGATGCACCATTGGGAATAGGCACATTTCCACGTTGACTACTGGGCCTATTATGACAAACGATCAACACGAACTTTTTAGTAAGTTCTTGAAATTGAAACCATCCAAATCTTCAAGGGTGGCAGAATCTGAGGATGCTTATGATTTTCTTTATGATTGTCATTAGCTACTACACAAAAAGGG
>JAKWJD010000074.1:0-29246 GCA_027705065.1 Solanum peruvianum
AACAATCTAACCCTTATCATTTCAACATATATCAACAGAAAGTAATGCGGAAGACTTAAACTCATTAATAAAATCAATAATCAACTTCTATAACTCAAAACTATTATTATCCCAAAAATCTGGAAGTCATCATCACAAGAAATCTATGATCAAATTTCTAAAACTAAAAATGTCTAAGAAGCTAAAAAATACATAAAAGCTAGTCCATGCCGGAAGTTCAAGGCATCAGACTTGAAGAAGAAGATCCAGTCCAAGCTAGACGCATTAGCTCACCCTGAATTTCCGATGTAGTGAAGACTGGCTGAATTACTGCTGAGTTGAAGATGAGGAATGTTTGCTGCATTCCACAAATAACAAAGAAGAAAACATAAAGTGGGGTCAGTACAAACCACGGGTACTGAGTAGATATCATCGGCCAACCAAAATAGAAAACAATATACATTAAGCATTATCATGAAATCAACTATGATACTCAACATGTAGCAACAACAAGTACTATATCATTAACAATTACCGTCAAGTTCACACATGAGGACTCAAGCCTCAATATCATACTCATTTGGGAATTAGATTCGTTAAAGTGAGTATATAGCATCTTTCAAGATTCATTATGTTTATTCCCCTCGTGTCGGTACGTGACACTCCGCTCCATATACTATCCTGGTGTCGGAACGTGACACTCGATCCTCATTCTATCCTGTATTACCGGAACGTGGCACCCGATCCATATACTATCCTGGTGTCGGAACGTGACACTCCGATCCTCATTCTATCCTGGTACCGGAACGTGGCACCCGATCCATATACTATCCTGGTGCGGAACGTGGACACTCCGATCTAATATATCCTGGTACCGGGACAGTGGCAACCCGATCCTCTATCTCTATCCTGGTACCGGGATGTGGCAACCCGATCCCCTAATCTCACCACTTCGTTCATCAAGCCTCTTTTATACCAAGGCATCATCATAACAAAGTAGATTAGGGTTTCTTTTCAAGATTAGGATTCAATAGCTTCATCATGCTTATTTATTCACAATTTCATAATCACAAACATGCAAGCATACAATTTAAGCACTAGAAGGGTTTACAATACTATCAACACATATCATTCGCTATTAAGAGTTTACTACGAATATCGTAAAACCATAACCTACCTCCACCGAAGAATTGAATTCAAACAAGCAAATTCCTCAAGCCTTGATTATTCTCTCGTTTCTCCTATCACGTTCAATCTCTTTTCCCTTTGTTCTTTCTGTTTGTTTTATTCAAACCCTCTTTCCTACCCTAATTATCATATAATTAAAAACACAAAAGAGGACAATAAAACCCACTAATTAACTTAAGGTTACTCTTTTTTAACCCCCAAGTAATTAGACTTATTAATATTAACCCTCAATCTTTATAATTAAGGAAAGAATAGTCCAAAACCGACCCTTAAAATGTGTAGAGGAATCCTATTCTGCTGGGATTTGCGCAACCTGTGACGGGCCGTCGTGCCTGCGACGGTCCGTCACAATGGTCGTCGCAGCCTCCCCAAACTTCAGGTGAACTGTGACGGTCCGTCCTGCACCCTCGTCCTGACGGTCAGAACTCGTTTCTTGTACAAATTCTCAAAAGTTGAAGTGTTTTGCAACGGGAACTCACGACGGTTCATCATGGATGTGACGGCACGTCTGCAGGTCCGTCACAATTTACAGAGAGTCGATTTTCAGTATCCAATTTCAGAATTCTAAGTACGCTGAAACGATTGCACCCTCGACGGGCCGTCGTGCCTGTGACGGTCCGTCGCAGTGCCCGTGGTCTTGGCCAGTTTTTCCAGAATTAAAATCTGCTGCTCAAAAACGACTAAACAGGTTGTTACAATAGATACCAATTTACCCATCGTTCGTCCCCGAACGATCAAAAGAAGAAAAACAATGGCGAAAAGGAGTACCTGAATCTGTAAACAGATGTGGGTATTTTCTTGCATATCTGCCTCCTTCTCCCAAGTAGCTTCTTCAACCGGTCGATTCTTCCATTGGAACCTTGATGGATGCAATTTCTCTCGACCTCAAATTGCAAACCTCTCTATCTAATATAGCAACGGTTCCTCTTCATAAGTCAAGTTCTCATCAACAAAACCGAATCCCAACGGATAATGTAGTTTCCATCTCCATGGTATTTTTTCAACATGGACACATGAAATACCGGATGTACTCCGGACAGCCCTGGGGGCAAGGCTAATTCATAAGCCACCTCCCCTATTCGCTTTAGTACCTCAAAGGGTCCAATATACCTTGGACTTAGCTTACCTCTTTTGCCAAACCGCATCACCCCTTTCATTGGTGAAACTTCAACAAGACTTGTTCACCTCCATGAACTCTAAGTCTCTAACCTTCCGATCTGCATATTCTTTTTGTCTACTTTGCGCCGCTAAAAGCTTTTCTTGAATGGACTTCACTTTCTCTATCGAATCCCTCAAAAGGTCAGTACCCCAAGGCCTAACCTCAAATGCATCAAACCAACCAATGGGAGACCTACATCTCCTACCATACAATGCTTCAAATGGAGCCATATCGATGCTTGAGTGATAGCTATTATTGTATGAAAACTCCGCTAAGGGTAAAAAGCTATCCCAATGGCCACCAAACTCTATCACACATGCACGAAGCATATCCTCCAACACTTGAATCGTTCGCTCAGACTGACCATCGGTCTGAGGATGGAACGCAGTACTAAGGTCCAACCTAGTACCCAATTACGCATGCAACGTTTTCCAGAACTTAGAAGTAAACTGCGTACCTCTATCTGATATGATGGATAGTGGAACCCCATGCAGTCGAACGATTTCTGAGATGTAGATTTTTGCTAACTTCTCTGCATTGTAAGTTACCTTGACCGGAATAAAATGAGCAGACTTAGTTAACCTATCAACAATCACCCAAATGGAGTCATACTTACCCATTGTCTTTTGGAGACCAACCACAAAGTCCATCGCGATTCTCTCCCACTTCCATTCAGGAATGGGCATTCTCTGAAGTGTTCCTCCGGGCCTTTGGTGTTCGTATTTCACTTGTTGACAGTTTGGACACTTGGCAATAAAGTCAACAATATCACGCTTCATTCTACTCCACCAAAAGTGTTGCTTTAGGTCGCGATACATCTTGGTCGCACCCGGATGTATCAAATACCTTGAACTATGAGCCTCTGCCAGAATAGTGTTGACCAAATCATCAACTCGGGGTACACATACCCTTCCCTTGATTCTCAAAACACCTTCCTCATCGATTGTCGCTTCTTTAGACTCTCCTCGCAATACTTTATCTGGATTCGCCTTAGTTTCTCATCATCAAACTGTTTTCCCTTAATCTTGTCAAGAAAAGAAGATCTTGACTCCACACTAGCAACAATCCTCCCTTCCCATTTATTTCTAACCTCATCAAGTTGTTAGCCAAAATCTGCACTTCTCTAGCCAATGGGCGTCTAGAAGCTTGCAAATGAGCTAGACTTCCCATGCTTCCCGCCTTTCTACTCAAAGCATCTGCCACAACGTTCGCCTTCCCCGGATGATACAAAATAGTGATGTCGTAGTCCTTTAGTAGTTCCATCCATCTCCTTTGTCTCAAGTTCAAGTCTTTCTGAGTAAAGACATACTGTAGGCTACGATGATCCGTATAGACTTCACACTTAACTCCATATAAATAGTGCCTCCATTGCTTTAATGCAAACACTACCGCGGCCAACTCCAAGTCATGAGTTGGATAGTTACGTTCATGCACTTTTAATTGTCTTGAAGCATAAGCAATCACATTCTTCTCTTGCATTAGCACTGCACCCAACCCAGAATAGGATGCATCACAGTAAACAATGAAGTTCTTACCCTCTACCGGCAAGGTGAGGATAGGTGCGGTAGTCAACAAAGTCTTAAGTTTCTGAAAGCTTTCCTCACATTCATCTGACCATACAAATGGAACATTCTGCTTAGTCAAGTTCGTCAATTGGGAAGCGATAGAAGAGAATCCCTTGACAAATCGGCGGTAGTAGCTAGCTAACCCAACAAAGCTCCTTATTTCTGACACATTAGTGGGTCTTACCCAATTCTTCACTGTCTCAATCTTAGAAGGATCTACCATCACCCCATCCTTCGAAACCACATGCCCCAAGAAGGACACTGCATTTAGCCAAAACTCACACTTAGAGAACTTGGCGTAAAGCTTTTTCTCCCTCAACGTTTCCAATACCATTCTCAAATGCTCTTCATGTTCCTTCTTGCTCTTTGAGTATACCAATATATCATCAATAAATACAATCACGAAGAGATCCAAATATGGCTTAAAAATCCCATTCATCAAGCTCATGAACGCAGCAGGGGCATTCGTAAGACCAAAGGACATCACCACAAATTCATAATGCCCATACCTAGTTCGGAAGGCAGTCTTTGGCACATCTGTTGCCCGTATTTTCAATTGATGATAACCGGATCTCAAGTCGATCTTCGAGAAGACACAAGCACCTTGTAGTTGATCGAATAAGTCATCAATGCGAGGAAGAGGATACTTGTTCTTAATAGTTACCTTGTTCAACTGCCGGTAGTCTATGCACATCCGAAAACTCCCATCCTTCTTCCTTACAAACAAAACCGGAGCACCCCAAGGAGACGCACTTGGTCTAATGAAGCCCTTGCTCAACAACTCTTGAAGTTGAGCCTTTAACTCTCTTAATTCGGCGGGAGCCATTCTATACGGGGGTATAGAAATGGGGCGTGTGCCCGGTTCAAGATCGATACAGAAGTCAATATCCCTATCTGGTGGCATACCAGGAAGATCTGCAGGGAACACATCCAAAAACTCACGGACTACCGAAACCGACTCAATTGAGGGCACTTGAGTAGTGTCATCCTTGAGATGTGCCAAGAAAGCTAAACACCCTTTACTAACCATTTTCTTAGCACGAAGAAAGGATATGATACGCACCGGATTGGAAGTGTAGTCGCCTTCCCACACTAACGGATCTGTCCCAGGCTTGGCTAATGTCACAGTTTTAGCATTACAATCCAAGATTGCAAAATTTGGAGAAAGCCAAGTCATACCCAGAATTACATCAAAGTCACCCATTTCTAAAATAACCAAATCTCATAAGTGTTGCTCCCACACAAGTTCACCAAACAGGACCTATATACCTTTTCAACTACCCAGACTCACCCCCCCGGAGTAGAACACACGAATAGGCATATCAAGTAATTCACATGTAAATTTAGACCATTAGCAAATGATGAAGATACATATGAAAACGTGGAGCCAGGGTCAAATAATACAGATGCCATGCAATCACAAACCAAAAGATTACCTGTGATAACAGCATCAGACGCCTCCGCTTCAGATCTCCCAGGGAAAGCGTAACAATGGGCCCTATATCACCCGTCTGTCCATTGCCCCTACCATGTTTGTGTCGTAGTGGCTCCAGTTTGCCTATCACCTCTGCCGTTGTGGTGACCACCATTACCTCGACCACCACGTCCCCCAGAAAAACGGCCTCTCTACCATGACCACCTCTACCTCTAGCTAGCGGGGTTCTGTAACTCTGGTTTGGACAATACCTCTTAATGCCCAACCTCCCCACATCCATAACACTCTCGGGGTTCATGCATAGGTCTCTCAGGAGTAAGTGTGTTGACCGTTCTGAGGTGGACCCCCAACTACAGTCTGTAGTGAAGACTGAATTGGTCGACTTGAGTAACCTCCCTCCGGAGCTCTGTCCTCTAGAGTGAGAATCATTAAACTCACCTCCCCTTCGAAACCTTTTTGATGTCGATGTAGTGGTGAAGTCATCTGGCTTCACTCCTTCCACCTCTATCACAAAGTCTACCACCTCTTGGAAGGATGTTGCCGTAGCCGCTATCTGTAAGGCCGAAATCCGCAATTCTGACCTCAACCCCTTCACAAAACGGCGAATCTGTTCTTGTGGACTGAAACAAAGTTGGGTGGCATACCTAGATAATGCGCGGAATTTAGCCTCATATGCATTAACCGTCATCCTTCCTTGCTCAAGACTCAAGAACTCATCCCTTTTTCTATCTCTCAAAGTCCTTGGGATATACTTCTCCATAAACAGAGTAGAGAAGGATTCCCAAGTCATGGGCGTGGCCTCTGTCGGTTGACACTCGACATGTGATTGCCACCACATTTTGGCGTTCCCTTGAAACTGATAGCTTACGAACTCAACGCCAAACCGTTCTACTATCCCCATCTTGTGTAGTAGCTCATGGACAATCAACCAGAAAATCATAAGCATCTTCAGATTCTGCACCCTTGAAGACTGGAGGTTTCAATTTCAAGAACTTACTGAAAAGTTCGTGCTGATCGTTTGTCATTATCGGTCCAGTAGTCAGACGTGGAAATGTGCCCATCTCAATGAGGCATCCATGCGGGGAGCCATAGTAGCCGCATGTCTACCTCTGAAACCGGAGGTGTTGGTGCAGAAACCACCACTGGAGGTGCCTGACCGTGACCAGATAACCCGCTAAGATAAGCGAGAACCTGATTGATCATCTCTGGGGTAGGTTGGGGTGGCAATTCCTCATTCTGCCCTTGTTCAGTTTCCTCCTCTCCTCACCCTCTCTTGTCACCTCCTCAGTCGGTGGAGGAGTCACCGCCCTAGTGTCAGATGGGCTAGGGGCTCGTCCTCTTCCTCTAGAGGACGTCCTTCCATGACCTCTACCACGGCTCTTGCCACTGTTCTTCCTCGAGCCACAGCCCCAGTGGCTGGCTCAGTCGTTTCTGTCGTGCCGTTGTTGCTGCTGGTGCGGTCGTTGCTCTAGTTCTAACTAACCATCTGCGAAATAGAGTGAAGATGGTCAGATACCAATTCGTATCGCCTAGATACCAATTGGACTCAAGTAGTAGCACGAAAGAAAGAATGAAAGAGTGAAATTTTCCTAAAGTCTATAGCCCCTCAAGGAAAAGTAAAGGCGTCCCCCTACCGTTCCTTAAGACTCTACTAGACATGTTCTTGTGTGATGAGACCAACGAACCTAATGCTCTGATACCAAGTTTGTCACGACCCAATTCGGGGCCGCGACTAGCACCCACATTTACCCTCCTATGTGAGCGAACCAACCAATCTAACCCTTATCATTTCAACATATATCAACAGAAAGTAATGCGGAAGACTTAAACTCATTAATAAAATCAATAATCAACTTCTATAACTCAAAACTATTATTATCCCTAAAATCTGGAAGTCATCATCACAAGAACATCTATGATCAAATTTCTAAACTAAAAATGTCTAAGAAGCTAAAAAATACATAAAAGCTAGTCCATGCCGGAAGTTCAAGGCATCAAGACTTGAAGAAGAAGATCCAGTCCAAGCTAGACGCATTAGCTCACCCTGAATTTCCGATGTAGTGAAGACTGGCTAGAATTACTGCTGAGTTGAAGATGACGGAACGTTTGCTGCATTCCACAAATAACAAAGAAGGAAACATAAAAGTAGGGGTCAGTACAAACCACGGTACTGAGTAGATATCATCGGCCAACTCAAAATAGAAAACAATATACATTAAGCATTATCATGAAATCAACTATGATACTCAACATGTAGCAACAACAAGTTACTATATCATTAACAATTACCATCAAGTCACACATGAGGACTCAAGCCTCAATATCATACTCATTTGGGAATTAGATTCGTTAAAGTGAGTATTTAGCATCTTTCAAGATTCATTATGTTTATTCCCCTCGTGTCGGTACGTGACACTCCGCTCCATATACTATCCTGGTGTCGGAACGTGACACTCCGATCCTCATTCTATCCTGGTACCAGAACGTGGCACCCGATCCATATACTATCCTGGTGTCGGAACGTGACACTCCCCTATCTCATCATCTATCCGGTACCGGAACGTGGCACCCGATACATATACTATCCTGGTGTCGGAACGTGACACTCCGATCTTCATTCTATCCTGGTACCGGAACGTGGCACCCGATCCTCTACTCTACCCTGGTACCGGAATGTGGCACCCGATCCCCTAATCTCACCACTTTCGTTCATCAAGCCTTCTTTTATACCAAGGCATCATCATTAACAAAGTAGATTAGGGTTTCTTTTCAAGATTTAGGATTCAATAGCTTCATCATGCTTATTTATTCACAATTTCATAATCACAAACATGCAAGCATACAATTTAAGCACATAGAAGGGTTTACAATACTATCAACACATATCATTCGCTATTAAGAGTTTACTACGAATATCGTAAAAACCATAACCTACCTCCACCGAAGAATTGAATTCAAACAAGCAAATTCCTCAAGCCTTGATATTCCTCTTCGTTTCTCCTCTCACGTTCAATCTCTCTTTCCCTTTGTTCTTTCTGTTTGTTTTATTCAAACCCTCTTTCCTTTACCCTAATTATCATATAATTAAAACTAAAAGAGGACAATAAAACCCACTAATTAACTTAAGGTTACCTCTTTTAACCCCCAAGTAATTAGACTTATTAATATTAACCCTCAATCTTTATAATTAAGGAAAGAATAGTCCAAAACGACCCTTAAAACGTGTAGAGGAATCCTATTCTGCCTGGGATTTGCGCAACCTGTGACGGGCCGTCGTGCCTGCGACGGTCCGTCACAATGGTCGTCGCAGCCTCCCCAAACTTCAGGTGAACTGTGACGGTCCGTCCTGCTCCTCCGTCCTGACGGTCAGAAACTCGTTTCTTGTACCAAATTCTCAAAAGTTGAAGTGTTTTGCAACGGGAACTCACGACGGTTCGTCGTGGATGTGACGGCACGTCCTGCAGGTCCGTCACAATTTACAGAGAGTCGATTTTCAGTATCCATTTTCAATTCTAAGTACGTTGAAACGATGCACCCTCAACGGGCCGTCGTGCCTGTGACGGTCCGTCGCAGTGCCCGTGGTCTTGGCCAGTTTTTCCAGAATTAAAATCTGCTGCTCAAACGACTAAACAGGTCGTTACATTGTCTTCCCTAAGTTTTTCTTTAAAAAGTTCTCAGTTCTTCATCAATTTCACTATCATCCTTATCTGGAACATCATCTAAGTCATCCTCTTCAAAGTCAAGAGAATCACCATTTCCTTCTTCTAATGGTTGTTCAACTTCACCTACCTCGTGTGAAACCCTAAAGCAATTTTTCAATTCTTGATTATTTTTTTCAATAAAATATGGTCCCAAGTAGTGGATCCCCCTTCTTTATCAGTTATATGCTTCAAAAACAACTTAATAGATGACCCACTCCACAAATCTTTAGCAAAGTTATATAGTTGGATGTCACTTTCTAACTTAACAAAATTATGGGTTATAGGGTCTTCAATAAAAAAAGCATCAACTTCATCATACCCAATATCTTTTGCATACGATTTCAGTTCGGTCAAAGAGAAGTGGTCTTTATGTATGCTGAAAACGATGTTTACCAATTTCGACACATATTGACCTTTATAAAAGCGATCTCCATGGTGAAAAATAGTTATAATATGACCCATATGCATAAATCTGTAAGAAAATAATAATTTTACACTAATGGTGACAAAAAGATTCTACTTTGTAATCAAAGATAAACTTTCAAAAGAGCAAAATCGAGGCATACCTGAACTAAATCGAGGAAGATGAACAGATGAACATCAACTTCATTAGCAATCTTGAATGATTTTCGCCTTTGATTCCCAGATTTTGATTCCCCTGATAACCTAGGGTTTTCACCTTTGAGCTGAGTGACTTTGATGAACAAACGGGTGAAATGTGAAATGGGTAGAAACGTTACCCTCTATATTAATTAAAATTAATTTTAATTTTTTTAGTTCTTAAATGACGTGTAATTTTTTTTTTAAAAAAATGACGTGTAAATATTTAATTAGTTGACAGTCATTGAGTGGCTCACTAATACACGTGGGCGCGATTGTATTTCACGCTCTTTCGGTCCAAATCGCGTGTGTATTTAATAAAAAAAATAGGATAGTTAAAATGTCTATTTGTGCACTGAGAAAGCTTGAAGTCATACTTAAAATTTGAAGTCAAGTTTAAGGGCAAATATATATATTATGCCTAGTAAAATCGTGGATAGAAGAGTTCAATGACAATTCAAGTCAAGCATAGAGATTTTTTTTCTGTCACTTCATCTATAATTGAATATAAAAAGAGTAATCACATTTTTCAATTTCTTGAAGGATGAAAATTATTGATAATACATGGTACATAATTATAGGGGTTACTTTTTAAATTGATTTCTTTTGTTTTTGTTTTAATTTCTATAATTTATAAACCACAAATCATAACAAGACATTTTTTCCTTTAACATTCATATAATAAAAATAACTCAAGCATATTATATATAATAATGTAAATGATTTTTAAAATTATACACTCATTAATATGAATATACGTGTAAAGGTTATGTCAAAAAATAAAATAGAAACATAATATGAACTTTGTAATAGTACAATAGTTTTTGATGGAAAAAAGAAAAAGGTATAATTCCGAATAACGAAAAATTAAAAATATAATATAAAAAAATTCCCTTTATACATATTAAAAGATGATCATCATGCAATTGGCTATGAGGGTTAATCCAAGAAATATCATCCACAAATTGCTTATCAATGATCTTAAACCCTTTGATCCACTGCAAAAGAGCTTGCCATTATGGTATGTACATACTGGTTTCTTCCTGCAATTTCAACAAATCATAGTTAACTTTCTTCTATTTTCACACTTTGTTTGATTTAAATGGTCTCTAAACTTGTTTTCATACATAGTTTTTATGAAAATTAAATTTGAACTTTTGAAAACATGTTTCTTATAACTATGAACACATAAAAGATGTAGTAGTATGGTAATTTGTGAGATTCAGTGAACGAGTTGAATTCAATTTGAACGGATCAAAATGAACTGACTTAATAAATGAATGAGTCATTCATCTGTCCAAATGTCACTTTGATAGAAATGATTGAGCTTAAATGAGCTAAAACATGGGTCATAATTCAACATGTCCAATTCATACGAAGTTTTAAATGTTCTATTTATTCATTTATAATTTTTTTTTAAGTACCCAACATTTCTGACTATAATTAATATATAAAATGAAAAAGTATATCTCACCAAATTTCATCGACTTGACTTACGTATCAAGTTGATAAATGTATGGATCAATAGCTTGTTCCAATTTAATTTCACTATCTCTAGCAGTAATTATTTATCCATCCTTAACTAGATATTTCAAAGTTGTATTTTAATATTAATCAAATCATCTTTACCTCTTTTGGAAAAGAATATTGACATAATACGTAAACATGATCCTTTACTTGATTTCGACGAACAACTATGTTCTCCAACTTTAAATGTTCACAAATAAAACATTTAAACTTGTATAAAATTTAAACAAGTAGACACAAGTTCCCTACATGACAGAAGGACACACAATTGTCATGTAGGCTGAATGTATCTATTGCTCAATTTAGTACAACTTTAAGTGTCTACTTATGCACTCTCAAAGTTAAAGATCATAATTGTCAACTGACGTTATGTTTATGCATTATGTCTTTATTATTTCCGGAACTTCAACCTAAATGAAGTGAAAAGCCAAAAGTTATTGTAACATACCTTGAAGAGCAAAAGGTGACAACATAATCAGTGCCAGAGCATGTAAAAATGCTAGTTGGATCATCATATGCATAACTATAAGCAGTTGGACAATCTTCTTTGAATTTTTTTGAATAAAAAGTAGGTTGACAAGTTGATGGATTTCCATAATTACCCCTACAACAATATTCATCAGTATTAAACACATCACAAGCACTTCTGCATCCAATTACTTTTCCATTATTCTTCACTGCAAGTTCAGAAGGGCAGTTTTGTCTTAAATCTCCGTTACAACCAGCAACACTGCAATTCCCTTTACCATTTAAAGGGGTAACACTTATAGGGACATTGAATCCATCCACAAGGCTAACATCGTAAAAATCAAGATTAGCAAGGGTAAATTCGGCAAGTGAAGCGGGAGTTTTTCCGGTGCCCGTACACTTGAGAGATGGACCGCAATCACCGGTTAAGCATGAACCGTTGCCGTTTTTGTCGAAATTGCAACCTGTTTCTTCCCAAATTCTGCCGGAAAAAACTACCGGTGCTGTGAAAACCATGGATTGGCCTGATTTTAGAATAAATCCGCCGCCGTTGAAGTTGTCGCCGGGGAAAACGCCCGGCCAAATTGTCTCTTTGCAGCTGTTTACTATGGTGAAAGTTCTTGCAGATTCGGAGAATTTTACGCCTGTCATACAAATTTAGTGTTAGTTGTTAAAAGGAGTTCAGGAAGGATCGGAGGAGATATGGCGCCCAGTCGCGTATTCAACAAAATTCAATAATTTTAGCAAAGTCAAGCTTAATTTAAAAAAAAACACTGTGTGGATCTATAGGCGATATCGATCAACGGCATGCAATGTCTTAATTTATATGATATTTTTCATTTTCAAAAACTAAATAGTTTAAGTTGATCGACAATTTATGCTTAGAATCATCAAATTTTTTTTGTAAACTACGTGAGAGGTGTTTATAAGAACATGACAATTCAAAATAGTTAAAAGATATATGAAAAATTTATTTAGAAAAACTTGTTTGAATATTGAATTTCTATATATGTCACATAAATTGAGATGAAAAATATTTTTTGTGATTTTAAAAATAAAAAAGTGTGATCTATCGTTATGTTTGGTTATGAATACAAATTGAATCTTTTTTTTTAAAAAAAGGATAATGCCCAAGTACCCCCTCAACCTATGCTCGAATCCCAGAGACACACTTATACTATACTAAGGTCTATTACCCCCTGAACTTATTTTATACATAATTTTTACCCCTTTTTAGCTTACGTGGCACTATCTTGTGGGCCCAATGATGGTTGACTTTTTTTCTCGAACTAGTGCCACGTAGGCTAAAAAGGTAAAATTACATATAAAATAATTTCAGGGGGTAATAGGACCTTATTATAGTATAAGTGTGTCTCTGGGATTCGGGCATGGTTGAGGGGGTACTTGGTATTTTCCCAAAAAAAAATTGTGAGTTATTTGAAGTGAAGAGATGATAGCACATTTTTGTTATTTTTTTCAAAATTTTTTAAAATTTTAATTTTATCAAGTTTAATTCTAAGAAAAATGAAAAGATTCATATGGCCAAACTACTCCTAACCATAATAAAATGAATTGTGATTCAAAATTACAAATTAAAATTTCACTCGTTTATGTAGAGTGATCTTGTTTTTTTTTTTTTTTGTTATAAAAATTGAAAGATTATGAGAATGTACTTATAATTATAATAAAAATCATGGTTCATTGCATATAATCATAATTTCTTTGGGTTTATATAAGTTTTGGGATACTAATAAAACAAAGTAATTATTCAGAAATTAAAATAATTTATAAAGTAGAGTGCAAGTATCAAAATAGTGAAGTTCTTTATAAACTACCTCATTCCTTTACAAAGAAAAAGATGCACATTTCTTTAACTAAAAAAAAAATTGTGCGTGACAAGATGGTTTATAAAGTGAAATCTATTCGTATTTAGTCTTTGATTTTTCAATATTTGAATTTGATAAAAAGTAGTCTCTACGTTTAAAAGAAGAATGATTTTTTTTTATAATAATTTTTCACATGACATGTTTAAGATTACAAGATTAAAGAATAATTTTATACATTTGATATAACTTTAATTTAGGACCACATGATCAAAAATTTTCTTCATTTTTTAAAACTTCGTTTCAACTCAAACTAAATCATTTTCTGTAAAACGGAGGGAGTACTTACCATGATGTTTATTGGTCGTATAATTATTTTATATATAAAAGAAATTATCTTTTTCCTACATGTATAATTTTTTTGTGAAATGATTTAATTGCGATAAAATGAAGTGCTTAAATTGGTGTTTTCTCTATCTTAATTCATTTGATAAAGTTTAACTAAACACGGAATTTAATACAAGATTTGCAATGTTTTGAAATTATCATTAAAAATGTTTCTTTTTAAAAAAAAAAAGAGTGCATGGACTATTTGTCAAATAAATAAGACTAAACGAGGGAAAAAGATTGATAGTGTCATTAAATATTTATCAAATAAAGAAGACGCAATATATAAATGTGCCTTAAACTTGTTTTTAGCCCCAATTTTAAATTTGTTGTGCACAAGTAAATGCTTAAACTTATATAAAATTGAACAAAATAAGCACAAGTATCCTACGTAACATAATACATGTCAGAACGTTACACAAGATACAAATTTTCATATAAATTGGAAGAGGGAGTAAATAGAAGCATGAAAACAGCAATACCTACCTGATAAAAGAAACAAACTGAGCAAAACTCTTTGAAGAAGAACTAGATTTGATGTCATCATCCTTAATTTCTTTTGGTAAAATTTTGTTAGTTTTGGAAATTATATAGTAGTGGGTGAATGAATAAATAGGTTACATTGAAGGAATGTGTATGAAAAGAGGCAAACCATGCTGAAGTTAAAAAAATAAAATTAAAAAAAAATACCTTTTTCAAGTTTATTATTGGAAGATTAATGAGATTCCATTCCATTCTTCAACATATGGGAAGTAGTCACTATTCATCAAATGCTTACTCTTGCATCAAGTTAATGGACCATAAGGTAATTATTACTTTTAGAATTTGGCTTAATTATTAAATTGTTATTTAGTTTTGTTGGAGCAGCATTTTGGTTTTAATAATATTAAAGTATGTAAGCATATTTTTTTAATTTTTTCGCTCGGTGTTCGAAGCTCATATTAGAGTTTCGACCAAATTCGAATCGCGTAGGATTCATTTGAGGATGACGCTCCTAATAGAATTAAATTCTATATAAAAGGCTTGAATCCGAGATCTCTAATTAAGAGTAAAGTACTCCCATCAATGCACTATTACCATGTTGATGACTAGTGTGCTACTGCTTTTCTGCATCTCTTGGTAGCAATTCTTTGCTGCAATACTTCTTGTGATCATTCACATAAGTTGGTGGCCATAATTTCCCTAATCTTTAATACTTTATTTGTCTATTTTTTCTATTTCATTATTTGTTATAACTTAGGTAACTCTTATGACATTTATTTATGGGCAAAAGACATAAATTATATATTTTTAAGCTAAAACTATCGTTTGTCCCTTATAAGTAAATTACAGAAATCTTTCAAATCGATACAATAATATAAGCATTGATACATTAATCTGATGCGCCAGATACATTAATCATTAAGTAAGATACATTACATTTTATACATGATACACTAATTTGATGTACATTTTATACATGATACACTAATCTGACGTGCGAGATACATTAATCTGATGCATGAGATACATTAATTTGAAGCGTTGATACATTAATCTAATGCGTAAAAATGAGGAATTTTAAGAATTTGTAAAACTAATAGGGTATAATGATAATAAGAGAACTTAAATGTAGTGAATTCTGTCATTTTTCCTTTATTATTTATATTATATATTCTTCAAACTCATTAGAAGGAAAAAATTCCTTACTTACAAATAATGATGATCTTATATTATATTATGTACAAGAAAATATAGAAGAAAACAAGATGAGAAGGAACATATTGTGTTTATATATTCAAGTGTAGTGAAAGAGAAAATTAAGAGGAAGAAGAATATTTAAAGTCTATAATTAATTCACTATACAAAAGAGAGTAATTTTATATTGAAGGAAAATGTTTTATTGGTGGAGCTTTAAATTCTTTAATTAATTTGGAGTTGTTTGAGTTGTACGATGTCGTTAGATCATTGTATTCAGGAGAGGACAAGCCAAGAGTTATATTCCTCGATCGGTATATATTATATCGCAGACTTGAATATCCTTAATAAGAGCAACATATTTGCGCCTTAACCTAAATATATTTTGTTCATTTTTATTGTTCAACCTTCAACTATAATTGATCGTCTTAATGGTATATATACACCAACAAATTTAACACGATACAAAGACAAACTTTCAAGAAATAAAACATATATAGTTGAAACGATTCACATCATCGTTTTGTATGTTAGAAAACTTTTTCTCTAGTTTGACCTTCCTCAATCCTCGTAGCATTATTGTACTTATCAAAGAGACTAGATACATATCTCTTTGATATCATGTAAATTCTAAAATTCATATACATATGGAGGGAAACGAGCGAGAGAGGAAAGAGACAAATGAGAGAGTTAGTATATCACAGATAAATGTGATCACACTATATACATGTATTTGGGATATCTGATATATTCTAAGACATATTTTGAAATAGAGATACACTGGAAGAGATCCGGGTGAGAAATAGAGAGAGACGAGCGATAGAGGAGAGAAACGAGCGAGATATGAGAAAGACGAATGAGAGAGTTAGTACATCCCAAATGCATGTGAATCATGCTTGGATACATACATCTAGAACAAATTACACCTAGTTTGATCCATACATATTTGAGATATATGTATCTATGAGTGTGTCAGGTACATGTATCTAACGAGATAAATATGGTATAGAAAAGTAATTTCGAATACTAAAGTCAAAACACGTAATCAGACTCTAATACTAGTGAAATATATATATTATATATATATATATATATATATATATATATCATGATTCATTTTTTAGTTTCATTCTACAATATATTGATGGAAAATTAGATAAATATTCATTGAGGTTTTTTAAATCCAAAATAACTCAATTATTATTTTTTACCAAAAATGGTTATTCAACCTTTTTTAATAGGTAAAATTTATTCGCACGAGTGTTTATACCAATCTAATATATGCATGTCATTTATTTAAATTTATCATTCATTCACTTAACTTAATTAATTAACATATATTTTACTTTTTAAAATTACATAATAATGATAATTAATTTATTTAGTGTAATATTGGTGAGAATAAAATTTTTCCCTCAAGTACAATTCACTCTCTTTGCCTTTGCTCCTCTTTCTTCCGATTATTAATGACATCTTCTTTCTTCTCTGAGTATTAATGACTTCTTCTTTCTTCCGATTATAGAAATTGAGGTGCCATAAATGTAAATTTCAAGTGATAATATATAAAAAAGACTTAAAATATTAAGAGAATTTCATATCTAACTTTTAAAATTGTTTAGACAAATTTGAATTGATTGAGATTGAAAAAAATCAATTTGCAAGGTATAACATTATGTATACACAAATATATAATATTAATACATTATATAACATGTTGATACCTTATAGATACATACGATACATTATATATACATATGACCGTTTGTTGAAAATAATTTATGTTGCCTGTATCGCTAATTATAAAACAATTTTTTTTATGTAAATGAAATTTTGACTATATTTAGTGCGAATAAATCGTAGTGTCTATCACTTGCTTAGAGTGACACTGAATGAAAATTGCGTTGCAGTAAATGTGTATTTAAAGTCAAATTTCAAGCTATATATGAGTACATTCTTTTAAGGAAAAATTACTCGGTTAAGCAAATTTATACTATTTAATTATTTATCATAGTTATAATTTGTTATAATTGTCACTTGCAACTGACATTATACGTTAATTATGTGGGCTCACTTCGAATTTGTACTATTAGTTACGTTTGTATATGAGTCATTCACTAGAATAGACAAATACATATACATTATATAAAACTATCTAATCGATATACATATATAATTCACCTCTCTTCCACTTTTTTCCCTCTCTTGCTCGCGACTGTCCTTCCTCTCCCAATCTAGCTTGCCATATATACAATTACATAGGTAATAATATATAATGATCTAACCGATATACATAATATAATTCACCTCTCTCCCACTCTTTTCCCTCTCTCGGTCACCTCTGTTGCTCACCTCTCTCCTCCTCTTTCAATCTCGATTGCCAGATATACAAATACATATGTACAATATACAATTATCTAACTGATATACATAAACAATTCACCTCTCTCCCACTCTTTGTCCTCTCTCGCTTACTTCTCTCCTCTCTCTCTCAGTCTTGCTCGCCCCGTCTCCCTCTTATAACATGGATCTACGAATTGTACAAACGATAACTATGAAGAGTAATTAGGCAATTTTGAGTGGTTATATATATAATTTTTATTTTTTGTTTTTAAATAGACACTCAAATTAAAGAGATTATGAAATTATTCTATTTTATTTTATATATTTAATAAAATCACTTTAACATATGCGTTATATCTTAAAAATCATTATGATCAGATTGTAAACTAGCTAAGATTCGCCGAGAACTCTTATTGATTTTTTAACTCCTAATTAATTAATAAAATCACTTTAACATATGCGTTATATCTTAAAAATCCAATGTAGACATATTAGCAAGATTATATTATGTTCTCTTCTGTCATATAGCCTTAGTAGATTGTTTGATTTTATCATAAATATTTTTTCTAAACCATAAAGATACCAAAATAAAATCTATGTATATCTGTTATTTTTAAGTTTTACTTGTAACTTGTAAAAATATAATATAGAATATATTATTATATCAATAGGACAATAAGATTTTCTTCTCTCTTTTTTTTTTTTTGCAAAATTTGTAGCCCATATCTTCAAAATTAGGGATATATTTAGGTTGGGTTTGGTTCGTGTTTTTCAAATATCAGACTAAATTAATTATTTAGATACATTCTAATTTGTAATATTACATATCTTATTTATTTCGGTGAGCTCAAATACATCTAGATACATGTATACACTGTAATCAAGTGAATTTCATGTATTTGAGATACATAACAAATCTCGCTTGCTTCACCCTCCTTTTTCGCCACTCTCATATGTATGTGAGATACAAAACTATCTTCATCGCCTCTTTCCCAATTTCACGCACCTCTCTTCTTATTTTAGTATATATGGTAGCAAAAATACATGTATCTAAATGTATATTTCTCAATATATGACATGAAACTCTTAAATAATAGTAAGATACATAATTATTTGAAAGTGTAGGTAGAATCAGTATATATGATATACATGTATATCTAATAAGATAGTTTTCCCTAAATTGAACCAAACCAAATTAATAAAAGTCGGTCTTTTGAACTTTGAGTTTTCTCGATTTTTTTGACAAAGTATCCATACAAATATATGATCAACTTGTAATTTAAATATTTCTTCAGTCCTACAAGATACAACCATCTAAGGTGATCTGAAGAAAACAACACGTACAAAATATGAGGTAAGTGATGACATAAAATATTCAATAAAAAAATACTGAAATCACAAATTAAATATTATAAATTAATAAGAAATAATGAAAATGATCATAATTGAAAGATACTAAGTCATGCTAAAAATATGTATTAATTACATGACTAAACATTTAAGAAAAATAAATAATATAATATGTATTTCAACTATCTAAACAATGCAAAACTAATTAAAAAAATATCTGATATTATTGTTATTTCTAGTATTTGATTTATTTTTATTTTTATTAGTATTGATTTGATTTTAATTTGAGCTACTAACATTGATGAATAAGGATTTATTGGATAATTCCAAATTTATATTCAAATTTAAAATAATATGTTAAAAATAATAATTATACATAAAAAAAAGAGTTTAAGAATCTTAATCACATCACAATCAATACTTTATGTATACAATATATTTTTAAAGATTGTTTACATGTAATGTTGGATTAATTTTGATTTGATTTTACCTTTTAATTTTTTAAATTATTTTTTGGCAATAAACAAACATTTTATATACCAAAATGGACTTTTGTAGTGATAGTGAATAATATAATTTGACCACTCCTAGACCATATGTTTCCCTATTCAATCATTTGATTCTAGAGTATACTTGGATCACTAAATTCATTTAGAAATAAACCATAATTACAGCTTCATGTATCAAATCAATGATTAATTTAAAATATTTAAATTGTTTTTTCCGTTTATTGATTCATGTCAAGCCAATGAGAAAAATCCATGTAGGTGGGTCCATGATTAAAAAAAAGGGAAAAGTATTTCAAAATTTCATTGGTACAAAATATCACAATAAATAATTTTCAAAAGTAAGCTTTCATCTATTAATTATATATTAATTAATTATATGTTATTATATATTATATATACGCATATATAATTAAATATTTTTATTAATAGAAAAATAAATAAATTGACTTTACTTTATAATTTTGTTGAATAACTATTTGATAAATTTACTCACATTGTACACTATCAATACGTCCTTTTAAAAATGTATAATTATACTCTAAATATTTTTTTAATTAAAAAACTTGCAAAACAATTGCTAATGACAAATGCTAAGTGAATTGGCGATATTACAATATTATGAACAAAAAAAAAAAGATAAAAGAGAAAACAAGTATATGTATATTAAAATGTTTTCCTCTTTTTCCTTCTATAAAAAAAAATCTCCTATAATTCTTTATTTTCTAAAAAGAAAAACAATATAACGTTTTAATTAGAGGCTAATTATCATTTTAAATATTTTTAACTTTATTGACGGATTGTGCTGTCGAATTAAAAGATGTATAAAGTTTTGATCTTTTGTCCTTTTTCTTTTGTGTTTATTTTGCAATTTGTAGGTGATTGCATTATATAAGTCACAAGCAATAAGATGTCTATCAAGTAGCTTCCATCATGTCTAAGAGTAGCGGCGGAGATGAAATTTTTAATAGGGATTTAAAATTAAAAAATGTAAGCATACGAATTAACTGAAGAGATTTTAAAGATCTACTCTATATATATATATATATATATATATATATATATATATATATATATATATATATATATATATATATATATATATATATATATATATAAAATTTTAATCATGCATAAATAGTAAAAAAATTTGTCGGAGAAATTTCGAATGAACTCCTGAATGTATACTGGCTCCGCCCCTGTCTATACTATAGTTGAAGGATTCAACAACGTGGATTGAACTTTCACCATAACTTCTTTAACAAAATTTAGGGTGTGTTCGGTAAGAGAAAAATATCATCATAAAAAATTTATTTTGAATAATATGTTTTAGAAAATGATTAATTTTTAAATTTATTTATTTTATTTGATACGTAAACAAAAAAATATTATTCTAAAAAATTTCATATGTAATCTAGATCAAAAAGAAAAAGAGAGGTGGGATGGGGATAGAAGGGTGTGGGTGATGGATATGAAAATTGTGAAGGTGAGGATGAAAATAAGATGTGTAAATGAAACAAATACGATCAAATTATCGATATATAATGTCTATTTCTAGAATTTTAAGAACATTTTTAATCAATTAAATATGAAAAAATTTATTAATATTTTCCTCTATACCAAATACAGGGCCTTAATGTGTTATTAAATTAAGCAATTCATTTAACTATTATTAGAAAATATTGGTGAACAAAGTCTCTTTTGTTTTTCATAAAAGAAGGTTTATTAATCTTTTGTTATTTGACTCAACATGTCATTTTTTCTTTTTCTTTGTTAATTAGAAAAGTTATTTATCTTTTGTTAAAACGGAAAGTTATATATTTAATTACTTTTTTAATGATATGACATATATTTTTAAATAAAAATATAGATAACATTTTGCTGGAATTTATTTAAACCAAATATTACATATATATCCGATTCAATATCTGATCCATAAAATTCTTTTATATGGGCTAATGTTGAAGTGCTCGAAAATTCCTTTATATGTGAATTTTTTTTTCTTTATCTAAAAATGTGTTTTTACAAATAGCAGCAATGTAAAATACATTTTTAGTCTCAAACTCTCAATTAAGTATTTATGTCCACCAACTTGAAGTATATACAGACAAATATTTAAACTTTCATAAAGTTGAAGACACATGCGTCTTCGTGATATATAGAATTCAGTTTAAATGTATTTCACACAAGTTGCCATGTCCGATGTTACATAAAATGTATGTTTAGTAAATTTAAATATTTGTTTGTCCACGTCTAAAACTAAAATACACAAATATTAATTAAGACCAAATAAAATAACATGTTTATTATCTATTATGCCAAGAAATATGAATAGATGTTACAATACAATATGAACGTACTACACATGTTGTGTGACCTAATAGTAGACAATAGATGATTTTTCCTGTCAGTAGCAAAATTCATATGTGAAATGTAGCTATATGTATTAACATACTACAATTTATAGGATATATTATCATTCTATAAATAATGGTAGCAGAGACGGAGCTAGCTGGGGTTTATCGGTTTGAACAAATTTATTAACTTTTTTTTATAGATTCTATATTTGTATTTAGAAAATTAAAACAAATTATGTATATTAACTTATGAATTTTCAAATAAATTGATTTAAAACTCTCAAACGCTTAACTTTGACTCCGCTTCCGTATGGTAGTGGGGGTTGGTGTAGATGGGATAACTTTTATCACATGGGATAAAAAGTTGTTTTTGACAATTCCCCTATCAATTTCTCCACTCAGGATTAGTAATCCTATATGTATACATTTCTACTAAAAAATAATAATTAAGAAGTATCATATTGTTATAATAATATCTTCTTTTTAAGATGTTATAACTAGTACTTGAACTTTTTAGTATAGCCTTTAATTACATTTTAAACTAAAGTTTCATGCTACATGTTTATGTGTAAAGTCTTTGATTAGTTATATAATTTGACCCAAACCAAAATAATGTATGAAGAAAATATTTCAATGTTATGAATAATCACCTCATTAAGTATTAAACAATATAATCTACTTCATCCTATATGACATATGTAAACATCATCTTCAGCACGTATGACAGATCTTGAAACTCTTAAGTATATTAAAAGTTCTTTTAAATATATAACTATAGGAAGACGGGAACACATTAACAACTAGAAGACTAGTTCCACTGACAATTAGAGGGAACAATTGAAGCGCAACAACACTAGTTTGCATGGATTTGAATTCTCTGAGATTAATTAACTTTTACTTAAACTCATGTTTATACTTTAAAATACCTTTATTGAAAACTCGTAAACTTGAAAATCCTATAAATTCGCCTCTAGTCCCTCATCATTTAGGAAACACAATAGGTATGTGCACTTAATTAGGGAAAGAAAACACGTATATAGTCAAGTGTAATAAAAACATTGTTTTGATACACAAAATGCACTAATATGAAACTATATATTATAACTTAAATCAATAAAAAGAACTTCCAAATGAAATCTCAATAGAAGTTTGACTAAAGTTTGCTATTATATTATTTTATTTCTAAAATAAGATTGGACATATAGCTTTTGGTTACAACATCTTTATCACCACCCAATTAAGGTGCTATCTAGTGGGTTCACCTCACTAAGCAAACCCTACTCAATATAATCAATATTCTTAACTAGTTATATTAGTTGTAAAGCAATTTCAAATACTAAACTTAGATATTATAAATCTCTATTAGTTGTAAATTAATCTCGAATACTAAACTCAACTTGGAAAACATAGTTATCAACTTGTACCTATTAGCGAAAAATACGAGTTACTAACATTAAGTAAATTTTAAAATCTCAAGTAATGGGACCTAAACCAATCTACTTGTTAAGCAAAGAAGTGTCTGATATGGTGCAGTGAGTGAGTTATTTCTTTCTTAATAAAAAATTTTGTATTCGAGCTTTATATATGAAAAAAAACCTTGTTATGAAGCGTTACCTTCGTATGAAACCCTATGCAACTCGAATCTAAAAAAAGTGCCTAGCTCATTCAAGTATATATATGAGATATATAATAATATTCCTCATATTACAATGAAATTGAGTAACTATTTTATTTTATTTTTTTGCTTTAAACTCCCTTGTATGCTAAAGTGATTCCATTAAAACTAATGACTTCTCATTACTCCCCATAAGCATGATTAGGCTAACATCATTTAGGGAGCCAAAAGTATTAACGCATCCAAAGTCTCTTTAATTTTTTTTCTTAAGCCAGTTGTCACACGTGTGACATTAATCATTTTAAGCACTAATTCCATTCTTCTATGCAATGATGCACTCCATTCTTTTTCTTAATATAATCTTCACCTTTATAATATCAAAATAATACTATTAATCCCCCACCACACTCCAACAATAATAATTAATACATAATTAAATATGGCCAATAATATCTTAGAAAAAAAAAAGAAATTAAAGTATCCCTAAACTTCTTCTATTAACTAATAAAAAAGTATTCACTAAATACATGCAATTAGCGTTAATCATTAGAAAGAGGTACTCAAATTTGAGAGATAGTAAGAACTAGTGGAGGTGTGAGACTAGATGTTTTATGTAATACGGGTGAAATATAAGTCTCGAAATACGAGGCATAAGTCTTATGAATTCATGGATGTAGTCTCATATATATTCAATTTTATAATTTTATTACTAAGTAAATAAGCAAAAGTATTGTTTTTAATTATTTTACAAGCAAATTTTAATAAATAACCTATATATATATAAATAAAATATTATGATTTTTATTTGAAAAGGTATTAATAATCAAAAATGAAAGTATTATAATTAGTAGTTGAGAAATATCTTTACACCAATAACAAAAAACATGATTTAAAGCAAAAAAAGTTTTTAAGAAAAAACACAGGATATACGTTTTTACGTCCTAGACTTGCGTTTTTATTCTTGAAGCTTACATCCTATGAATCTATGTCTTCAATTTGCGCCCTGAAACGTTTTTTCGTATGTCCCACCCTAAAACTCTCACCAAAAAACGTTTTTGAAAACACTAATCGTAATGGAATTGATGAAATTACTTTTTTTTTTCCTTTTTTGACATTAAGAAAAAAGTGGAAGATGGCAGTGTATATTCATGCATGATCAATCAATATAAAAATGGGCTTCTTCAAAAAGAGACTGTTTCGGGTGGGTCAACCCGCTCGTGCGATCATGAGAGCTTAGGCCCATACTCTTTACCACTTGGCCCACAAATAAAACACAAAGGAAAAATTATATCAATATACATCTTATTTTATTATAATTTCTAAAATTTTCTATTGTTAAAAAAGTTTAAAAAATTCTCCTTATACATTCTATGATCTCTCAATGCATTCTTATCTTCTCTCAGATACATCCTTATTTTCTCTCCGATACATTCTTCCCATTAAGTAATGTATCATTTGCAATTCATGAGTTATGTATTCGCAGGTTTTCCGATGTATTCGAAATTCTATAAGTTTAAGAAATTTTTGTAATTTGAAAAAGAATAGGTATAAGATGTAATTAATTAGTTTTAGTTAAACACTATGGGATTTATGAGTTTTTACATATAATAAAGAAGAATAAATGGAAAATAACTTATATTTCCTTGAATAATATATACATCTTTGATTTTAATTTATGTGATGTAATTTAACTATATGGAAATGCTTTATAATATTTTAAAACTATCTATAAAATTTTTAAAAAATCAATAGAAGATTATACTTTTGTGGACTTTTTGCCCAAAAAAAAAAGACTGACAAGGATAAATGTTAATACTGTCATTAAATGTTTGTTAAATAAATAAATATGTCATTCAATTTAAAATTGACTAAAAAAGAAAATATAATCTAGAAATTAGGGCAAGTAAATACTGAATTTTACTAAGAAAAAATAGTGAGCTTGGTTTAGCAAAAGGGAAATAAGGAGGATAGTGATGGAGCTAAAAATATTAAAAGAAAGATTAAAAAAGATAGCAAAAATGTTGTATATGAAATTCAATTAATAACCTAAAGCAATTATATTACAATAAAATAAACTAAAATATTTCATTATTGTTACTGCCATATTATAAGGAGGAGGTGCTATGCAGTATATTTGCTTTTATTATATTCACACTATGTGATTTTTAGATGGGGAGAATTTATTCAATTATTAGACCTTCAAATAATAAATTAAAATCTTTCTAATTAAATTTTAATCTGTCTCGCTTCATTATCATTCCTAATGCGAATTAACTTTTATAATAAAGAGGAGGTATTTTTTAAAAATATAGTAGAGAAATAATTTATTAAAATCTCTTTTTACCTTCTGAGAGAGGAAATGGGGAACTATATGCCTATGTAAACTTTTCAACGTATTTTTTAGGGATAATGCACAAGTATCTCCTCAATTTATGTCCGAAATCTCATAGACACACTTATATTGTACTAAAGTCCTATTACCCTCCTGAACTTATTTTATTAATAATTTTCTACCCCTTTTCGGCCTACGTGACACTATCTTGTGGGCCCAACGCTGGTTGACTTTTTTTTCAAGATAGTGCCACGTAGGCCGAAAAGGGGTAGAAAATTACTTATATAATAAGTATAGGGGGGTAATAGGACCTCAGTATAGTATAAGTGTGTCACTGAAATTTCGGGTATAAGTTGAGAGGGTACTTGTGCATTTTTTCTATTTTTCTATTAAAGAAAGAAAACAAAATATTAAGGGATAATTTAAAAACCTCCTTAAGGTTTTATTTCATAATTACTAACCTCTCCTATTGTTTATATTATTATGTTTTCCTCATTCATTTTAATTTATTGTAACAATTTTTTAAAATTATTTATGTATTATTAATATAAGTGAATTATAATATGACCAATTTATTTTTTGGAATATACTCTTTTATTTATTAATTTATCTCGTTATCTTTTTAGCAATCTCAATTCCTCTCCAAATGATCTTGCTTTAATTTCATATGTCCCTTTTTTTTCCTTTTCAAATCTAATTTTTTCTCTTTGTTCTTTTATACCTTTTTTTTTTCTTTTGCAAAAAGTCAAAATCCTCTCTTCAAAAATTAAAAGGGCCTTTAAAAATATATAAATTTATAATTGTTTGGGTGGAAGAAGTGATGAGATGGATATTCTTTTGGTTTCTGAGCGTATGATATCTATATTAAAATTAAATTATATTTTAAAGATGAAATTTGAAAATGAATGAGTACGTATCACTCTATCACAATCTCTGTTGATAAGATGACTAAAAATAATTGTGTACCAATAGCTAAAGCATTGGAAATGATATAATTTCTCCAATATAATTATCGTCAAGTCACACAACACTAAATGAATAAATTTTTTTGTGATGATTATTTAACAACAATAAAATAATTATTGTTATATTATATTCAGCGGTAATAATAAATTTAGATATTTATATCTAGAATCTTATAAAAATACTACCAAGAACTTTAATAATTTTAAATACAATGACAATAAGTTAATTATCGATAAAATAAAAATACATTATCATTAAATGTCTTTTCGTTATAATGCAATTAGACCATTCTTTTGTGGTCTTCATAATGTGTTATTTAAGTGGTAAACTGTTTGGTGTATAAAATGCATGTTATCAAGAAGTTATTAAAGCATAATTAAATAAAAGAGTGCATTAAAATAATAAATTATACATAATTTTTTTCATTAAAAATAAATTGTTATGGTAAATTCGAAAATATGGAAAATAATATAATATTATAACTAGAGGGAAAATTAGTGATTCAAAGTGAAACTTTAGGGGAGATTTTCGAAATTATACTACTGGTAATTATATTCACAAACAACATTATTATTATAATAATTAGGGGATACAAATGGGGTTGTTTAATGTTGTAATTAAGATGTCAGATGATACATAAACTGAATTATTTTGTTAATTAACACTATTTTTTTCATTAAAAATTTTCAATAAAAAATGTTTAATTAGGTATTTCTTTAGATATTTTGATTGAATCAGTGAAAAAAAATATTAACAAATTGTTTTTAATATTTCAATAAAAATATATTTTTCATCATATATTTTCAATTGATCTGATAAACGTAGAGTAAAAACATATATATATATATATATATATATATATATATATACATATATATATATATATGTATATATATATATACATATATATATATATATATACATCTCATTAATTCGTATCGAGAAAAACCTCTAATAGTACAAGTGATTATTATCACTTGTGAACCTTTTGAGATTACCCACATTCCCCTTTAATAAGTCATATATAATATAAATCTAAATTAATTAAATTAATAATACTGGAAAATATACTCCGTGACTATTAATAAAAAGAACAAAAAAGTGACAATGATAGAATTCTAACTAATTCTTCTTTTACAAATTCATAGTTACTTCCATCATTATCTTAAAAAAAAAAAAAAGAAGAAGAAAAAAGTCCGTGCATATTTTTTCTTCTTTTGCTTTTTTCCTTTTCTTTATCTTTATTTCTTTTTCAGCTAAGATTCATTGAAATAATATTGTTCAATCTCAATCCATATATAGTTGGCCTAATATATAGTAGACCCTAGTAATCTCATCTTTGTTACGTCTATTCACGAATAGAACCGAGTTAAAATTTTAAAATTTATAAATTTTTAATTTTAAAATAACTATTTCAAATGTTCACAAGTATCAGATTATAACAACAGTAATAATATATCAAGTAAAATTTTACTAAAGTAAAATATATACAGACCTTATATTACTATCTCATATAGAAGGAGAATCAATTCAAATATATCAAATTCAAATAGAGAAAAAAGAAAACAATGAAAAAATATAGTTATTAAATTAAAAAAAACATTACAAAGTCTACTAGAAAAGAATTCTAACAAACATAAAAAAGAGAAAACCGCATGTGGCAACACGAGATATAGACTATACAGTATAATAAAAATAATCATCAGCGATATTTAATTTTTAATTATCGTTAAATATGTATTTTAATAGCAATTATTACTTTTGTATATGTCCCTAAAGTATTTATCGACATTGATTTTAATGATACTTAACTAATATCAGTGAAGACGTTAGCACTCTTTATAAATATCAATATTTAATATCGCTAAAAGTTATTTTTATTATAGTAATATATAGTGTATCTTTTAACACGCATACACTATCAGTTCAATTAAATTCGTATCTAAACTTTTAGCTCCGCCTAGACCTTTAGGGGTGACTCTATCATTGCTCCAATATAATACAACTAGAAACTTATAACCAAAATGAATAAACAACTAGTATAAATAAAGGGATTTTTTTAAATATTTTTTAAAAAGAAAATATTACCTTCCTCCTTTCTATTATACATACATAATTAATCACTTGGGCAAATCTCATTCCAATATTCTTCTTCTTGTTTAGTTCAAAAACTCTCATTTTAGAGTTAATTAATTAATTAGTGATTATGGCTTCTGAGAAAGTTGAGACAGTTATTGCTGGTAATTATTTGGAAATGGAAAGAGAAGGAGA
>JAKWJD010000075.1:0-29112 GCA_027705065.1 Solanum peruvianum
AGTGTCTCGACCAGCCTTGGGTCCTTTTTTTGGGACTTTTGCATGGACCTTTAGAAGTCGTAGTTTCCAAAATAAATACGAAACTCAACAAGTTGTAGACCTTCCACATAAGTTTCAGCCAAAAAAAGCACCTCCAACTCGTCCAAACAGACTAGACCTCATCAAGACAAACATTTAGCGTTTTAAGGGATATTTTTCAAACGCCTTAGACGTTCTTGGTCGCTTGACCTCCAAACTTCTCCAAACTCCATATACTACTATTAAAAATCATAACAAATCATTTTAAGACTTCTTAATGTCATGGCATACAATATAGAAGAACGTATAGACACATGATTCACATAGGTGACTAGTCGTCGAATGTTTTGGTCGTCCCTTGACGTTCGACTTCCAAATCACCTCAAACTTTACACACTGCCCCTAATAATACTATTTTTAATTTTAGGACCATATAACCTTAATACAAACATGTTATGATCTAGACATCCTAACTCATATTAGGGTCTTACATTAGCTTAAGCCCTTTTCTTGAATAACCTTTAAGTTGTCCTTTTACCATAAACTTATCATAGGTCATTAGAGATTAACTCCTTGTATAAACATGATCATGAGATATTTAGGATTATATGAGAATTTCCTTTCATCGCAAACCTTCGTATGTGAGATTAACATAGCATAGTAATCTTGTGTAAAGCGTATAAAAGAATATCATAATTTGCATTATTGTGTGCTTTTCATGATCTCACAAATAACATGTTCATATCCTAGTATATCCACATAGAACCATCATACATACTTTCACAACATATCATCATGATATATAGGCTAACATAAACGTGGTGGAGTAATCACAACTTTAAAAGACTTACCGCTTGCTTCCGAGAACCTTATTTAAGAACTTACGTTCAACTTACAACATTCATAACCATTACATTGTAAAATACTCAATATCATAATCAATAACAGTTCTTCAAATCATGTAAAAGATCCATGCATAATATAGGGTAAAGGATAAGGGTCATTCAAGAGTTCATTCTAGTCTTAGTTCCAGTCCGTATGTTTTCATATTGTCTAATAGTAAAAACAATCATACGAAACCATCATGTAGATAAGGACGTGCTTCACACTAAATTCAAACATAAACAACAACATACTCATCATCGTGTGGAATAGTAAATAGAAAACACTTACTTTTAATTGAAATTCATAAATCTAGGGTAAGGAATAAAATATGTTTCGTAGAGTAAAAACCCTAGTATTTGAAGTTCTTGAAAACTTATCTTAGAAAGGACCTCTCGACAAAATGAATTCCAAGTGTGAAAAAACCATACCTTATAAATGAAAAATCCAAAAAAATTGGATGAAAAGCTTGAGGTCTTCGTCTTCTTCCTCAAGCTCTTCTTGATATTCAATGTAGTTTGGAGAAAAGAGAGCGCTCTTGAGAAAATTAGAGAAATTTCATTTGATCTGCTTTGGGACATGTAAAAATGGTCTAAAACTAACCTTATATCAATATATGGTCGTCCTGTGAATTTCCAAAAGAACCTCAACTTAAGTGGGTCGTTTTTTAATAAGTTGAATTACCAAAATATGACTTTAACAATTCTGTAAAGTAGGTGCGCGTTGTGGGGCCAAATCCTGTCATTTTTTTATTGAATTTTGAGTTGAGGCAGTGAGGTGCATGTCAGCCTTGCATCGCGAGGTTTCCTCTCAAATCTTGAGGCAAAACACCTCGTGATAGACGCGCGTCGCACGCTATGCCTCCACTTCTGCCTGCCCGCAGGCTGCAAGGCAGCCTTCCCACCCATGTTTTGGTCCTCCCCCAGGATCCTTCCGGTGGTCCTTGGGGTGTCGTTAACGGATGTTTGGACCCTTTGCACTACATAGGGACGTCAACTAAATCAAATTATTTAGTTTCCAAACGTCAAGGTCTTTCTTAGTTGTTTTGGCTGTAATCTTTTCCAAATGGTTTTATCACATTAACATAGGTCTGTAAACACAATTTTAAACATTATTTTATGGATTAATCTCTAGTCTAAGTCATGGCATTTCCTGAGTGTTACGAGTAGAATGTGCACAAACCTTACCTTTACCTTTTGGATATAAGTAGGTTGTTTTTGAAATAGCTTTGGCCAATTGAATGTATAACATCAAAGTTTTATTTGGAAACGATATAAATATCATTCAATGTTTTTATATTCTTAATAATAATATTTCATTATAACAACTAAACAAATTATGTGAACAATTCTCATTATTATAAAGAGGTTTGAATACATGCATGACTTCTTGTCTTGTCATCTTTGAAAAAATTGAAGACATCTTGGAATGAAATAAAAAGCAACAAAGAAGTAGTAGCAGTTACAATAATCCTCTTTGTTTGATATGTTGACACCCAATTTTGACTCTTCCCCAAATAAATTAACTTTCGAGCTTCATTAATTTAGAATGATTTATATAATTAGCATTATAAAATTCAAAATATTTTTCAAATCATCTCAAAGTAATTTTAGT
Source organism: Solanum peruvianum (assembly GCA_027705065.1). NCBI lineage: Eukaryota > Viridiplantae > Streptophyta > Magnoliopsida > Solanales > Solanaceae > Solanum > Solanum peruvianum. The sequence goes on from JAKWJD010000075.1 coordinate 2,515, forward strand.
TGTTTTATAATTTTTTAAAAAGTAAGTATGTCTTTTATAGAATAAGTTTATTTTATAAATATTTGAAAATCTTCTCAAAAGTATTTTTTTAATTAAATACTTTGTTAATTAGTTTAATTACTTAATAGTTTATATGTTTGAGTTAATACTTTATGATTAAGATAATTAATTTTATTCGTAAGTGTAAGAAGATTACCAAATTAATTTACTTTAATTAATCTTATTAGTCAAAATACTCTTAATCCTTCAAGAGTTAAATATTTGGGCTTCTATCTTACACTTTCCATCAACTCCTATACCCAGCCCAAATTTAATGTCAATACCTTTATTTTTCATAATTTCTATCATTCCCTACCATTTTAAAATATTATCAAAAATCCCTTATTTTACTCCCAAAACCACAACAGCTGATACATAAATCATACTTCCAAAACCCACGCTTTCTCTTCCTTGTTTCACTCCATCAATCTCTCCCTGTTTTTCCTCCCACAATCCTATCAGTTTATTCCTTCCTTACAATTTGAAATTCAAAATCATTCTCTCTCCAGTCAAATGGAATTCAACACCGAAATAGGTATATTCTTCATTTTCTCCAACTTTCAGCTCACCGTTTTTTTTTATCACCAATCCTCTTATCCAACCTTTTAGTATAAACTATCCTCAACCACCTACCACATCAACAAGTTTGCCTGGTGCTATTGGTGGATCTTATACGGATATACGCATACATTCTCCAATGTGGCCTGCATTTTTATTTTATTTTGCTTTATCCTGCAGGTAATAACTAATATATGATATATTCTGGTCCATTCCCTCCTCTATATGCCAATACTGGTGGATTTGTTGCGTCAATTTATTGGTAAGGTTTTTATTGTGCACCCAATTAACTACCACAAATGCAGCAAAAATTTGATATATTATTGGTATTCGTCGTGTTTAGGAGGATGCACTACAATACAATATATTTTTTGTTGTTAACTTTTTTCTAATACATATAGATTCTAGTTTATTTTCATACGTAAATATGTGTGTTTTATGTCTTTAATTATTATCTCATACATAATTAGAATAAATTGTATAATCTACCATATATTCTTGTTATGTAACATACTTCGTCTTCTCTGTCCTCTCTCCCAAAATTTGTCATTTTTTACATTGATTGTTATTTTGTTTCAACGTGTTCAGTTTGATATACATGGATCTGATACTAAGCGAAAAATATAAGATTCTGATGACGAAGATTGGGCAGAAAAATATTTTTTTCATATGCATGACTAAGACGAAACTTGTATGCAAATGGACAAGGTGTTGTCTTCAATTATAGATAAATTATAGGATTTAGCACATTATAATTGGAAAACGATTGTATTTGTTGTTGAGGTTGAAGATCATATCCATGATTGCAGAGATATATTATAGATAATGGTGTTCATAGTTCATTATATATCTCATACATATTTTATTTAATATAATTAAATGTATGTGTGTGTGTGTGTGTGTGTTAATGGTTGTTTGTTTAAAAATTACAAATGCAAATTGATGATACTATTAAGAATCAGAAATGACGAATGTCTTAGAAGTCTAGCCGACAAATGAAAATATTCATGATACTATCAAAAATCAACATGAAATAGAGAAATATTCATAACTCCAACCCACATATGAAAATATTCATGTTACTACAGAAGCAAGTGAACATAAACATATATTACTATGATCAGAAAATTTAGTATTATTATACATTATCAGATATTTGATACATTAAAATTTGTTTGTATATGATGCTTTATCAATTTAATGTATCTTGACTTATACTACATGTTGCTTCTTTAAGATGATAAACCAGATCAAGGCCTTCAATATCTTAATGAATCAACAATGAATAAAGACACATAAATAGTAATATATCATATATAATGTATCTTTTGATAGAGAATTGCATTACTCAAATAAATTAAGAAACATAAATAGTAATATATCCTGCACTAATTTATTAGGCATGGTATGTAAATTCAGATTTTATACTAAGTATATCTCATATTCATTATTTTTGTATATGATACATAGCTACGTTGAATTAAATGGACATGATTCATAAACACTAATTTTTACTACACGTATCTGTAATAACTCGTAGTCAAAACAAACCAAAAATTAGTTTTTTAGAAAAATTTGCAGGTGCAACTGACGTGAGTGTCGATAGACCGTAGACTAACCCATGCTCCATCCTGCACAATCGTCGATGGGATCAAAAACACCAAAAAATCTCACTCGAGGAAAATTGGTTAGGTGTTGGTCGACGGACGGACATACGGTCCGTAGGGCAGACTACGGTTCGTAGTTCATGACCGTCGATCGAGACCCCCCTTCACCCATTCTTTGACAAGAGCCACAGATGCATGGTCCGTACGTTGACATACGGTCCATAGGTTTGACCATAGGTGGGAATTAGCAGACAGTTAAGGGGGAATACAGTTAGGTAATTTGAAAAAGTCATAACTCTTAGCACAAAATAAATTAGGAGTCCTATGACCTACCCACAAATAATAATTGAATAAGTTTTCTATAGCCACCGACCTTCGCGAAAACAGTTAAGCCCGTTTTAATAAAGGCATGTCGAATAAGCTCAACTGACGGACCAACAGATAGAGTGTGGATCCACCTACAGACCTTCTATCCTGTCCGTAGGTTGGTCAAACAAAAACTTTCCCAGAGGTCTTTTTGACCTTTCCCACACCATATTAATCCTTATGTACGTCATTTTGACACTAAATCATCATATTTTATTCAATTTATGCCTAGAAACATAATTTCAACATATCTAACTCAAATCATTCAATCAAAGTGTAGAAAATTAGAAGAAAGAGAGGACGAAAATCTCAACTAACCTAGTACAAGATCGCCACAAGTTCCATCCCTGAAAACTAAGTATTTTTTTTGAGGATTTCATCACCAGGTATGTGGGATATCACCAGTGGGTTCATTTTACCCATTGGGTCCCTAGTTTTCAATCATATTCTTGTTCCCATATCATGATTAGACCTTAGGTTTCTCGAACTTCAACAGAACTTCATGAACTTATTGGTTATATGTTCTGAATCAGATTATCATAATATTATTAAGTTTATTTCTTGAATTTTAGAACCCTAGCTATGTATTTCTTTAGTTCTTTAATTACACATGCTATTTCAGATATTCAGTTACCTCAGATATACATGCCTCAGTTATAAATGCATAATTAACAGATTAATTGTTGCATTCTTAGTTTGCATGTTCAATTTGATCTATACAGTATTTATAGAAAGTTCAGACATTATCAGTCAACGATATAAATCAATGGGAGTAGCATAATACCGAGTTGGACTAGGTTTCAGCATACCCAATTAGTCCCAGAACTACTAGACAAGTAGGTTGTAAGTCCCCTCTATGGGCAATCAGTTTAGTGATCACGCTAGTATGCCTTTATCCCTTTGGAAGGGTATATTGGGTCCTCTCGATGGGGTGTATACATCATACTACACATTTAGCTCATGTGGTTTTATTATTGGTTATTAGTAGCTCCTACAGTTCAGTCAGACTCTCTTGCATTGACCATTTATCAGTATACTCAACATTCAGTTTCAACATGTTATAAATTGGTCATTACATTCATTTTTCTCGGCATTCATAATCTATATAATGTTCATATTTTTTTACTTGCTTTTGTGATTGTTTAGTTATGTTTTATTTCAGCATTATTCTATCATACATGCTCAGTACCTTTCAAGTACTAACGCATATGTACGCAACATCTTCTCGTGATGTAGGTTCAGGTTCTCAGCATCCAGATCACGCACAGATCGATTTTCAATCTTTAGTTCAGCAAATTCAATGGTGAGTCCTCATTCTGTGAGGACAATAGTCATGAGTTTCTTTTCAGTATTCAGTCATTTAGTTACAGTTTTTGCAAATTTACCTGGGGCTTGTCACAGTATTTCTAGTCCAGTTAGAGGTTTATTTCAGGCATAGTTAGTTTAAGCTTAGTGTTGAGTTAGTAACTTCATTGAATTAAACTAATTCGTTTTCATATATATCAATTTTATCATATGAGTATTCCCCATCTTTTCATTATAAATTATGATTTATCTTCTACATCAGTTTATTATCTTTAGTATGATCATTATCATGCCGGCAGGGTTAGCCTGGGATCACTTATGGTCCTAGGTTCCGTGTCCCCGTATTGGGGGTAGTTCGGGGCATTACAAAACTTGGTACCAGGGCACTAGGTTTAAGTGTCCTAGGATGTTTGAAAAGCCGCACTAAGTAGAGTCCTTTTTTCATGGGTCTGAAGTGCACTACATCAAATGAGAGGGAGGGTACAAATTGTTTTTTATGAAAAACTTCACTTTCTTGTTACTCTTATAGTGTGTAAGGTATGAGCTAATTCCATTCTAACTCGACGTTGAGAGCTCAGGATCATGCCTTCTCATATATCTTAGGCATGGAATGCTAATGTACACTATGCTAACGCAATTCCTCTAGTACCAGATAAGGAAGTTTAAATGCAGAATCTTAGAACGCCAATGCAGCTTTTGGCTCAGAGTATGACCAATAAGAACATTCAGCAGGTTCTAGTCCTACTAATAGAAATGACCGATTAGTGGCAGCGAGAGTTTGTGACTTTATTAAGATGAATCCTCCTATGTTTTTAGGGTCGCAAGTTGGTAAGGACCCACCAAAGATCATTGATGAGGTTAAGAAAATATTTGGTGTGATGTAAGTAATTGGTAGTTATGCGTGAGATTTGAATGCTACCAACTCAAGGATGTGACTCACATATGGTTCACTCAGTGGAAACACAACAAACATCTTTTTGTCTTTTGTAACTCAGTATAGCAGTCCAATTCAGTGTCAGTACAGAAACTCTCTCAGAACGTTTCTCAGTCTCTACTCTAGTCGGTGATCTAGTTATCGCTAGATGGGTATACAAAAATTGCCCTGTCACAGTCTCTAAGAAAGTCACTTCAGCATATCTAGTAGAGTTAGAAATGGTAGACTTCGATGTCATTCTAGGCATGGATTGATTACACTCATGTTATGCATCAGTCGATTGTAGAACTAGGATTGTTATTTTTCAATTTCCAGACGAACAAATCTTAGAATGAAAGGGTACTAGCTTAGCACCTATGGGTCGATTTATTTCTTACCTTACTGCCAGAAAGAAAATATCTAAGGATTATCTCTAACATCTAGTTCGGGTTAAGGATTCTATCCTTGAAACCCAGATCTTTAGTCAGTTCCAATAATCTGTAAATTTCAAGAAGATCTTCCCGGGCTCCCTCTTGAAAGGGAAATAGATTTTGGAATTGATCTCCTTCCAGACACTTAGCCTATTTCTATTCTTCCTTACATAATGGCTCCAGCAAATCTTAAGGAATTGAAAGAGTAGTTGAAAGACCTTCTAGATAAGGGTTTCACCAGAGTTAGTATTTCACCATGGGGTACACCACTATTGTTCGTAAGGAAGAAATATGGTTCTTAAAAAATGTGCATCGACTATATACAGTTGAATAAGGCCACAATCAAGAATAAGTATCCCATCCATAGGATCGATAACTTGTTTGTCCAACTTCAGGGTGCTAGCCATTTCTCAAAGATAGACCTCAGATTGGGTTATCATCAGCTCAAAGTCAGAGATAGTGACATTTTGAAAACAGCCTTCAGAACTCGGTATGGTCATTATGAATTTTTAGTAATGTCATTTGGATTAACCAATGCTCGTGCAGTTTTCATGGATTTGATGAAAAGAGTGTTCAAATAGTACTTGAACTTTTTCTTTATCGTCTTCATTAATGATACCCTCATTTACTCTAGGAATGAGGAAGAACATGCGAGTCATTTGAGAATTGTTTTTTTGACTCTTATGGATCGCCAATTATTCGCTAAGTTCAGCAAATATGAGTTCTGGTTGCAATCCGTTGCTTTCCTTTGTCACATTGTATCTAGCGAATGGATCCGAGTGGATCCACAGAAGATAGAAGCAGTGAAACAATGGCCCAGACCTACCTCTGCTGCAAATATCATAAGTTTCTTAGGTCTAGTGGGGTATTATAGAAGGTTCGTGGAACGATTCTCCTATATAGCCTCACCATTGACTAGGTTAACTTAGAGGATGGTCAAGTTTCAATGGTCAGATGATTGTTAGAAAAGCTTTGCAAAATTGAAAACAAGATTCACTACAGCTCATGTATTGACTCTACCAGAGGGTTTAGATGGTTATGTGATCTATTGTGATGCATCCAGAGTTGTCCTAGGTTGTGTATTGATGCATCCAGGTAAGGTGATAGCTTATGCCTCTAGACAACTTAAGGTTCACGAGAAGAACTATCCAACTCATGACCTCCATCTTGCAGCAATGGTGTTTCCACTCAAGATTTGGAGACACTACCTGTATGTTGTTCACGTAGATGTGTTCACTGACCATAAGAGCCTTCAGTATGTGTTCACCTAGAAAGATTTAAATATTCGCCAAGGAGATGCCTTGAATTCCTTAAGGATTTTGATATGAGTATGAATTATCACCCCGGTAAGGCAAATGTAGTAGCAGATGCCCTTAGGAGATTATTTATTAGTAGTGTAGCCCATGTTGCGGAAGAAATGAAAGAGCTAGTGAAGGATGTTCACAGGCTTACTCGCTTAGGATTTCACCTTATGAGAATATCAGCCAATGATATAACAGTTCAGAATGGGGAAGAATCATCTTTGGTAGTGAAGGTCAAGGAAAAGCAAGAAAGTGATCCAATCTTGCTTGAACTTAAGGTGAGTCCATAGTATGATAATGGAGGTTTTCTCCCAAGGGGAAGATGGTGTACTTCGCTATAAGGGTACATTGTGTGTTCCTGATGTGGGCGAGTTGAGACAACATATTCTTGCAGAAGCCCATAACTCTAGGTATTCTATTCATCCAGGTTCCATTAAGATGTACCGCAATCTGTGGGAAATCTAATAGTTGAATGCCATGAAGAGGGATATAGCAAATTTTGTGAGTAAGTGCCCCTATTGCCATCAAGTAAAGGTAGAACATCAAAAATCGGGAGGTATGACTCAAGGGATCGATATTCCTAGTTGGAAGTGGGATGTGATCAATATGTATTTCATTACAGGGTTACCTCGTACTCGCAGACAGCATGACTCAATTTGGGTGATAGTTGATAGAATGACTAAGTCTACTTGCTTTTTATGGGTCTAGACTACAGACTAGGCGAAAGACTATACCAAGCTTTCAATCAATGAAATTATGTGGTTGGATGGGGTTCCATTGTCTATTATCTCAAATAGAGGTCCTCATATTACCTCTAATTTCTAGAAGTCATTACAAAGAGGTCTTGGTACTCAAGTTAACTTTAGTACAACATTTTATCCAAAAATGGATGGGCAGGTAGAACGTACCATTCAAACCCTAGAGGATATGTTGAGAGCTTGTGTTATTGATTTCAAAGGTAGTTGGGATGATCACCTTCCACTTGTTGAGTTCTCCTACAACAATAGCTACCATTCCAGCATTCAGACTACCCCTTATAAGGCTTTATATGGGCGTAGATGTAGATCTCCTGTTGGTTGGTTTGAATTAGGTGAAGCAGCTTTGATAGGGACAGTTTCAATCCTTTATGCTATGGAGAAAGTGCAACTCATTAGATATAGACTTAAGACAACCCAAAATCAGAAATCTTATGACGATGTAAGGAGAAGGGAACTAGAGTTCCAAGTTGATGATTGGGTTTTTCTGAAAGTCTCACCTATGAAAGGGGTGATGAGATTTGGAAAGAAAGGGAAGATCACTCATTGATATGTAGGCCCTTATAAGATCTTGAAAAGGGTTGGCAAGGTGGCATATGAGTTAGAGTTGCCAGCACAATTAGCAGCAGTGCATCCAGTCTTTCACATCTCACTCTTGAAGAAGTGTGTGGGTGATCCAGCCTCTATAGTGACATTGGAGAGTATGGCGGTGAAAGATAGTCTTTCTTATAAGGATGTACCAATTGAGATTCTTGACCGTCAGGTCAGAAGGTTGAGAAACAAAGAAGTCTCTTCAATTCAAGGTTTTGTATAGGAGTCAGTTCGTAAAGGGAGCTAGTAGGGAAGTGGAAGCAGCCATGAAGGCCAAGTATCCTCACCTGTTTCATTCTGATTCCACTCCAACTTGAGGTAATAGTTCTTCTTATGTTTTCCAGTCATTCATGCGTAAATTCTGTCTTAGAATCATGTTCCCTCAATTTTTACTTGCATTTTCAGCGTATTTGCATGTTCTCAAAACTCAATTCAGTCAGAAACTCAGTTCTTAGTGTTTAGTAGTAGGGTTTGTAGCTCTCTCCCTCTATTTCAGCTAGTTTAGTCTTCGTTTGAGGATGAATGTTCCCAAGGGGGAGATAATGTAACACCCCGTAGACAAAACAGACCAAAAATTAGTTTTTCAGAAAAATCTGCAGGTGCAAATGACGTGACTGTCAACACACCATACACTGACGGACTTACGATCCATAGGTCAGACTACGGTCCGTAGTCCATGAACGTCGATCGAGAACCCTTCCCCTCACCCACTCTTTGACAAGAGTCACGGATGACCAACACGGTCCGTAGGTGGGAATTAGCATATAGTTACGAGGGAAATGCAGTTGGGTCAAGTTTAAATGGTCATAACTCTTAGCACAAATTGAATTAGGTGTCTCATGACCTACCCACAGATAGATAATTGAATTATCTTTTCATAGCCACCAATCTCGCTAAAATTCGACCTCTGAAAAAAAATTTATGCCCATTTTGGTAAAGGGCTATCGAATATCCCCAACCGACGGGGCGTGGATCCACCTATGGACCGTCTGTAAAGGCCGTAGGTTGGTCCGACAGCAACTTTCCCACGGGTCTTTTGGAGCTTTCCCACTCCGTTTAATTCCTAATATACGTCATTTTGACCCTAAATCATTATATTTTAGTATGTTTATGCCTAGAAACATAATTAAAACATATCTAAGTCTAATCATTAATTGAAAACTTAGCAAATTAGAAGCAAGAGAGGAGGAAAAGCTCAAGAACCCTAGTAGAAGAACACCATAAGTTCCAGCAGTTCCAGCCCAGAAAACTAAGTATTTTTTTGTGGATTTCATCACCATGCATGTGGGATTTAACTAGTGGGTTCATTTCACCTATTGGGTCCTTAGTTTTCAATTAGATTCTTGATTCTCATATTATGATTTGATCTTAGGTTTCTCGAACTTCAAAAGAACTTCATGAACTTATTGGTTATATGTTCCAAATAAGATTATCATATTATTATTTAGTTTATTGCATGAATTTCAGAACCCTAGGTATGTATTTCTTTAGTTCATAAATTACACATGCTAGGTCAGATATTTCAGTTACTTCAGATATACATGCCCCAGTTATAAATGCATAATTACCAGATTAATTGTTGCATTCCTAGTTTGCATGTTCAGTTTTGAGCTATGCAGTATTTATAGAAATTCAGACATTATCAGTTAACTATATAAATCCATGGGAGTAGCATAATACCGAGTTGGACTAGGGTTCAACGTACCCAATTATTCCTTGATCTACTAGCCAAGTAGGTTGTAATTCCCTTTTGTGGGCAATCGATTTAGTGATCACGCCAGTATGCCTTTATACCTTTGGCAGGGTATATTTGGTCCTCTCGATGGGGCGATACATCAGACTTCACATTTAGCTCATGTGGTTTTGTTATCGGTTATTAGTAGCTCCCACAGTTCACATTGACCATTTATCAGTATATTCAGCATTCAGTTTCAGCATGTTATAATTTGTCATTGCATTCATTTATCTCAGCATTAATAATCTATATCATGTTCAGATTTTTATACTTGCTTTTGTGCTTGTTCAGTTATGTTTTATTTCAGCTTTATTCTATCCTACATGCTCAGTATCTTTCAAGTACTGACGTATACGTGCGCTACATCTTGTCGTGATGTAGGTTCAGGTTCTCAGCATCCAGATTACGCATAGATCGATTTCCGATCTTTAGTTCAGCAGATTCAGTGGTGAGTCCTCATTCTCCGAGGACAATAGTCATGAGTTTATTTCTAGTATTTAGTCAATTAGTTTCATTTTTTTCTAGATTTAGCTGGGGCTTGTACCAATATTTCTAGTCCACTTAGAGGCTTATTTTAGATATAGTTAGTTTTACCTTAGTGTGAGGTAGTAACTTCCTTCTATTAAACTCATCAGTTTTCATATATATATTATATATATATATATTATATATATATATAATATATATATATATATATATATTATATATATATATATATTATATTATATATATATAATATATATATATATATATGCATATGTTTTAGCATATGGGTATTCCTCATCTTTACATTATAAATTATGATTTACCTTCCACACAGTTTATTATCTTTAGTATGCTCATGATCATGTCAGCACGGTTATCTTGGGATCACTTGTGGTCCTGGGTTCCGTGTCCGCGCTCTGGGGTAGCTCAGGGCGTGACAGTATCGATCTCAAGGCAAACAACTTATGAGCAACAATTACATGTTTAATGTATCCTGTAAAAATACAATATTTATCAACTTAAACGAGATACATGAATAGTAATGTATCATGCACTAATTTTTTTTTTAGATATGATGTGCAAATTCAAATTTATACTAAATGTATCAATTACATAACAACTACCACATGATAATGTCTCAATCTCAAATCAAACATCTTATGCAGTGGCAGAGTAAGAAATTTCTTAAAGCGTGTCCAGAAATAGCAACTTGTTTTGTTAAGGGTGTCCAAAATAGATTGTTTAATTATTTCATATATCATTTTACTTGTATATATGCTAAAAAAATTTCGACGAAGGTTGTCCAATTAAATACCCTTGTTAATATGTGGCTACGCCACTGGTCTTATTAGCAAAAATTACTTATTTAATGTATCAGTATAAATACAATATTTATCAATTTAAATGACAATGAAATAATAATGTATCATGAACTAGTTTTTTTAGATATGATACATATTAAAATTTATACTAAATGTATCAATTGCATAACAATTACCATACAGTAATGTATCGATCTCAAATCTAACATCTTATGGGCAACAATTGCCTATTTAGTGTATCTAGTATAAATACACTACTTATCAATTTAAACAATATACATAAATAGTAAAATTGCTAAGTAGCAAATATATTTATGATGTATCTACTAAATCTTTTTGATAATTTTGAATCAAAATTGAAAGATCTTCAATGAACTAGGAGAAGAATTTTGCATCTCAAAATTTTAAAAATTTTGAATCAGAATCGAAAGGATCGTCGATTAACTGGGAGAAGCATATATTACAAACAATAATACAATATCAACGTACACTTGATAATAATACTTGGTAGAGTAATCTTTTATGCATTGTCTCAGCAATATCAATGAACTCATCTTTATCTTTGAGTGCCCAGTTGATCTTGTTATTGTTTCACGTGCCAATATCAATCATGATGTGGTAGATTCTTTAATGCATCTTCAACTAAAGCCAACACCTCGTGTATCTTCATACAAGTTTCATCCCTATTATGTATATCATCGCCAATCCTTTCACTCGTGTCAATGCATAATGGTACATTGCGAATCTCGACTTACTTTTTTTCACCTCTAAATATAGTTTAATGCCCATGTCGTTCATAATTTTGATCGGAGACGAGTTAACTTCTATGATGTACTGAATTTCAATGTTTTTCCTTCATACGTCGATATCCAACTCGTCTGAAATTGTTGCTTTGAGATTCAAAAACGAAACTAATTGCCATACTATGATTCCGTCACTTTTGTAACTTTCATATTTCACTTCGTTGTATTTCTCAATTTTTCTCAATCGATAGATGTTCACAAATTGTTATTCAATGTAGAAGATATAATTTTGAATTTTGAATTTTGAAAGGTCTAAGTAGATTACCTATGAAGATAGGGATTGTTTAGTTTCAGTGACACTTAAATTAATCTAATTAAATTAACAAAATTTTATTATAGATTATTTTCCTTTTTACGCTAAAAAATAATTTTTTCACCTTGAATCAATTATACTATATCAGTTTGGTTGCTATGTATCAAACACCTACCTTTTTACAGGATTTTTGTAAAATGTAAATTAGTTCGGATATAATGTAATTTTTATCTTACAAGATGGTATTCCTTTAATTTTTACTCGCCAGCCCAAATCCCCTAACCTTACCCAGCACATTATTCCCTCAACCCGACCCAAATTTCTTTTTCAACAACAATTCACCAAAAAAAAAACCATGCCTGTTTCTTCTTCTCGGCCACCGAACCAAAATCGCGACCCGGCCCAATTTCTTACCCCCAAAGAGAACCCAAACATCACCAACATAGCAGCATCTAAAACGTTCACAGAAAGAAGGAACTCCATCAACAACAGTACGATTCCAGTTGCGCAGAAGCAACACGCGAATTATCCTACCTGCGTTAGATGAGGCCACGTCGGCGCCAAGGACGAATTGATCGATCTAGATTGTTCGCTCCCCTTTCTTCTTTGGGAATGAGTTGAAAGCTTCAGAAAAGTTGATCGCCCTAATTTGGTGAAAGGTTTTTTGAATTTTGAATTAGGGATTGGGTCTTTGTTCTTATCCAAAACTTTCACCTTTTTCCCCTTGAAAAAGAATTTGTTGCCCTAATTCTTGGCTATTTAAACTCATTTTTATTTTTTTCATTGAGAGGGGGGGGGAGGGGAAGAAATTTTTTCAGTGAGAGTGGAATTTTGGAGAAACTTGTGAGAGACTTTATTTGTTGAAAAACTTGTTGGAAGACTTACTTGTGGGAGACATTATTTGTTGAAAAAATTGTTGGAAGACTTTGGTTGGGGAAGTTTGGAATTTTTCTTTGAGCAAGAATACACGTTCGAAATAAAGGAGGGACTTAGTTTTGGTGTTGGGTTCATTTCTCTTCCTCAATACCTTGATTATTGTTCGTATTCGAGTATTGGCATCGTGAAAGTCCTTTTTCTGCTCGTTGCTGTATCATTTCGCTGCCCGGAAAAGGTAGGGTCGTCTTCTTTATAACATTTGTTTTTTGCATCCTCTCTTGTCTCGAAATGATACTTCCGTGTTTGAAAAGCTTTGTTTTTCTTGTTTAGTGTTTGCTGACTATTTTTTGCTCCTTAGTTTATAATTTTTGATATAATATATATTTTTAGTCATTCATCGAGTTGGGTGCAAGAGTTAAAGTTTTATGGATTCATGCTCAATGTTGTGGTCTCTTTGATTCACGGGTTCAATTCGCTGTGATTATTCTCGTCTTCGGTTTGTTTAGTTATGACAAATTTTCTCTTGTTTGATTTCGTCTTCTTATTACCAAATGAGACAATATATATGGTGTGAAATCTTCTCGTGATGGTATTTATGTTGGTTTAGCGTGGTAACAGGCTAGTTTAGAACTAGTTGGTTTTGTGCTTTTTTCATTCATTCATATCTCCCTTTGTCTTTCCCTTTATCACATTTAGTGATCATCCGTTAAGTCTATGTTAAGTCTCATTTTCTGTCTACTCGTCTATTTTTACCATGTTCTATCATCTGTTTAGAGTATTGCCATCCGATTTTTGGATTTTCCGTTTAGTTTGTTTGGCTTATCATGGTACTCTTTGATCTGTGGCTAAGTGTTGAAGCATAGTTATTCCTCTTTTATTTCATCCTATGAACTCAAAGGAAGTATATATATATATATACATAAACATATAAACAAGTAAATAATAAAATAGTCTGTCGCTTTCTCGTCTGCCTTTTTTTGTTTTGTTGAATTGTCATGGTAATTTGGGCATGTCGTAGCATTTAACTTCATTTTAGTGTGGTACAGTTTGTTCCCCTTTTCCTAATCATAAAAGATTTTGTTATACTTTTTTTCCTTCTATTTGGGGCTTACATTTGATAATAAAAGAGTTGTTCATGGGTATTACTCTAGTGACATTTGGTTAATTTGTTGTCTCTGTTTTTATTGTAACCTTGCTAGTAATCTTGATTTATGGGATAAAAGTTAGCTGCAATTTTATCCTATTTCCCTGTTCATTTTATTTACCTCCTATTGTTTGTTGTAACTATCTTGTGTGTGCTCCTTTAAAGTGTGCACTGGATCTGCTATTGTATAAAATGTCTACAGGATTTACTGTTCTGGTCTTTAGTTCTTATAACTTGGTAGTAATGTTTTTTTTATTTGTTTTACCGCATGTGAAATTCATCCAAGTCCTCATGGATTCTACCTTGCATTTTCAAAGGGGTTGGGAAGGCCCCAAAACTACTTTCATCCGAGTCAATTGGTACTAAAATTCAGCGGACAGATTTTTGAAGCCAAAATAGCATTAAGAATTGAAGAAAGTCAAATAGATTGGGGTAAAAGGCTCAAATACATTTTCAGAACTTGTATTTTGTTATTTTGGGCTAAAGCCCGATGTCTCTTTTCTTTATCTATTTTTTATTATTTTGTTTAGTTTAGGACAGGTAAAAATCATATGGGCCTAAGGCCCAAAACAAAAATGCATTCAAAACTGGCCCAGCAGACAGAAATTGGATTTCGACCCCACTCTATTTCTGTAACGACCTGTTTAGTCGTTTCGAACAGCAGAATTTCTTTTGATAAAAAACAAACTGTGTCGACCGACCACATGACGGACCGTCATAGTCACGACGGATCGTCGAGGATCTCCGTCCCAAACACTAAACTCTAAAAGTTGGGTACAGGATCAACTCTCTGAACTTCACGACGGAACTGCAGCACGGACCATCGTAGCCACGACGACCGTCACAGACCTTTTTACTGAAATCAACTCTCTGAACTTTGTGACGGACATGCAGGACGGACCGTCGCAGGTACGACGGGCCGTCACGAGTGGCGTAACCTCGACTGGGTCAGATTTCTGCTAAAAATTTTTAAGGGGCGTTTTGGACTATTCATGCTATAATTATGAAATTAGTGGGGTAAGATTAATAATTTAATTACTTGGGGGTTAAAGGAGATAACCTTGAAATAAATAGTGGGTTACTTTTATCATCTTTTATACTTAACTATATGATAACTAGGGTAAAAGAAAAAGAGTTGGAATAAGGAAAAATAGAAAGAACAGAGAGAAGAGGTGAGAACGAACGTGAGAGGGAGAAGTGAAGAGGAAAGCAAAGGCATTGAGAAGTAACTTGCTTGATCACGAATTTTTCGGTGGAGGTAGGTTATGGTTTATGCTATGTCATAGTAAACTATAAATAGTGATTGATATGTGTTGGGTGGTATTGTAAAGTCTTCTATATGCTTAATTGTGTTGTTGCATGTTGTGATTATGTAAATGGTGATGGATTATAATGATGATACTGTGGAATCTTAAAGACTTAATCCACTCTATTAATGATGATGCCTTGATATAAAAGAAGGCTTGATGAACTAAAAAGAATGAGGTTAATGGATCGGGTGTCATGAACCGCAACGTAGTATTAGGGGATCGGGTGTCACGAACCGACACGTAGTATTTAGGGAGCGGGTGTCACGAACCGACACGTAGTATTAGGGGATCGGGTGTCACGAACCAACACGTAGTATTAGGGGATCGGGTGTCACGAACCGACACGTAGTATTAGGGGATCGGTGTCACGAACCGACACGTAGTGTTAGGGGATCGGAGTTTCACGTTCGGCACAAGAGGAATAAAGAGAATGAATCTTGAATTATTGTAATATACTCAATTTAAAGAATCTAATTCCCAAATGACTATGGTGTAGAGGCTTGAGTCCTCATAGATGTGGGCAGTGTTGTTGCCAAAGGGTTTTGTACTTGTTGTTGTCACCTGTTGAGTGGTTGTAGTGGATTTTATATTATTACTGATATATATTGCTTTGTATTTTGAGTTGGCCGATGATACCTACTCAGTACGTGTTCCTTGTACTGACCCCTACTTGTATTTTTCCCTTTGTTATTTATGGAATGCAGCAAACGTGCCATCAACTTCGATCGTCCGCAACTCTAGCCAGTCTCCAGCATATAAGATGTCAGGGTAAGCTATTATTCCTAGCTCGGACTGGATTCTTTCCTTTACGTCTTGATGTCTTGAAGTTCGGACATGGACCATCTCTTTACTGTTTTAATTTCTCGAAAATTCTTAGAAATTAGAAATTTGAGGATAGATGTTCTTGGTGTGATGACTTCCAGATTTTGGGGATAATAGTTGTTGAACTTTAGAAGTGTATTTACTGGTTATATTAATGAGTTTTAAGTCTTCTGCATTATATTTTGTTCATTATGGTTGAAATATTAGTGAATGTTTGGGTTTAGAATTGTTGGTTCGCTCACATAGTAGGATAAGTGTGGGTGCCACTCGCGGCTCGTTTGGGTCGTGACAGTTTTCCTCCCTCTTTTACTTTATCACTTATTTGCTTGTTTATTACCATTAGTCTTAAGGTTGGAATTTCAAATCCCCATAAGACGCCGTCATGTTTAATTGTTTAAATTAAATTGACCGCTTTCAAATAGACTTTAAAAGTACTAATAAATAAAATTTCGCAAGTTAAACAAAATCACTTAGATAATAGGTTAATACTTCACTTTTAACAAATTCTAAATAAATTTTCAAAATTTAAGTTAGACATTAACCAAACAAGGTAGTTATTAGAAAATCGTATTAACAAATATTTTAGGTGCCTAAAAACCTTCCTAAAATATAAATAAGAATCCGCGAACACCTTTTAAAACATTTTCAATCGATTTTCTGTTTAAATCTTTGAAAAACTATGTTTTCTTGATTTTTCTTTAAAAAGTAAGTGGCAACTCTAAAACAAATTTAAAACTAAATAATTATTTTTCCGAATAAAACAGGATAATTCTTCTATTTTTTCTTTTGAAATTCTATCTCCACGGTGTTGAGCCAGGATGAAGTTGGAAAATCTAAGTTGTTTTTCATGCTTAGGATTTCAAAAAGTTCTTCACCTTCCTTTGAAATATTTGTATTGTATTTTTCATTCCTTCTAGATAATTGAACATTCAAAATAAAAATAAAATATAAGTATTACAACAACATATATATCATGTGTAATTCCACAAGTGGGGTCTAAGGAGGGTATCCCTTCCCTGAGAAGGTAGAAATGTTATTTTTCCGATGAAATAAAATATATAAAAATTCATATATGTAAAATAGATAGTATGATATAATTGGAGCCAAAGAGACAACAGTAATACTAAAATCGAAAGATAAAATATTTGGAATGCAAAATTCACAATACTAATAAGGAAAAATAAGTAAGGGCGTGTTTTTTATTTTTTGAAGAATATTTTATTTTAGAAATCCTTTTTTTATTTTCAGTATTTTGTTTGAGAGTAGATACATTTTTCTAAAAAAAATAACTTCTATTGAAGATTGACAATAAATATTAACGGACGAGGAAGTATGATGAGATATTTGCATGTTAAAGGTGAAAGTGATGCTCGAGTTTCGTTAAAGTGTCAACATAATGTTAAAAGTTGAGATGATTGTTAAGGAAAATGATTTTTCTTAAACAATGAGAAATACGACCTTGTTCTTGCGCCTTCGGTTGGAAAACATTTTCCCTAAAAGTTATTTTCAAAGAAGTCAATAAACATCAAAATAAGACTTTTTTTAAAAAAAAATAATTCAAATAATACCAAACACACCCCCTAAAGGAAAAAAGAAAACTTTGAAAATGATATGTTTCAATTAAAAAATGAGATAATTATAAAGAAAAATTATTTCCCCTAAAAATTACAGAATTGGTCATGTTCTAGGCCATTTCAGAAAACAAAAACATATCTTTACTTGACTATGTAGTTTTTTTTAAATATAAATATATATATATATATTATATATATATATATTGTGAAACATACCTTTAAAGTGGGTTTTATATTTATAAAAAGTTTTATATTTTTAATGAAAACCTCCTGAAGTGATTAAAGATTTGCAATATATCCTTATTTTACCTTATAAATTAAAATCTGAAAAGATAGTAAGTAAATAAAAAGGAATATAAAACCGAACCTCCTTTAAAATCATGCCTAGTAGGGCATATTGCACTCATGACAAAATTATATCCCTCAGACATCCTTTGAAGTGTAACAATCCATCTTTTAGCTCCATATGTTTGATGATCACACAAGAAGTCTATAAAGATACGATATATTTGAATTTTTTTATATACTTGAACATGTTCCACCCAAGTAACCTGCAAGATTCAAGAAAACAGAATCAAAATAATTAGCTCGTTGAAAATATTTAGGAAGGTATGTTGAAAATTTGTGTTTTTCTAGCAGTGGATATCATAAAGCAAGGAATGATTAGGAGCATATGAGGATACAAATATTAATCCTCACTCATTAAAATTTAAAAATATGGCACATGAACACCATAGTATGGATCGTGTGAGCGCTCCTGCACTATTTGGACGACTTTTTGGCGGTATGGTTGGGGTGATTGAGGCAGACTCAAAAGAATTGGTTGATTACTCTACATTTGATGATAAATAGTTAACATATGAACTCAAGCTAGCAAAAAATAAAAATGGGGTCGATAGGGGGTGCATTTTGGCACTGTCTGAAGTGGAGTTCAACATTGTTTCATGAAGAATAGTGATAGCTCTGACGACTCGTAACATGTTAAAATGGATATTAAATCAAACTCATCCTAAAATATAGCTTAAAAGTTTGTTGGATATTTTCAAAAGCTATAAACGGACAAAAAAATCATTTTCTGATCTAATATGGGGAGACTAAAAAAATCCATGATGCACGTCTAAATGCTTTGGAGTATGAATTATCAACATAACACGAGGGTCCATAATTGGATTAACTAAGAAAAACGACAGTTTGATTCTTATATCATATTATAAGAACAATAGTCATGAAGAGATAGGTATCGGTAAATATTTACCATTTGTAACATACTCTTGGGAAACTAAGTTTAATATGAATAGTGATATAGATATTACATGTTTGTATTGTGGAAACAAATGCACAAGTGCAAGAAAAGAATACATATAATACCCCCTAGTAATTTGGACCTCGCGTGTAGAAGGAGCTTAAGGCACATAATTTTCCTTTTATATAAATAGTGATATTAATAGAGAGATGAAATGATTCATACCTTACTTTGGCCATTACCCATATCTTGAATTGCACAACCAGAAGGAAACTTTCAAGAATAAGAATGTACACCACTTTGAATCTCAGTGAATGGATTATAATACACATCCATCATAATCCATGTTTTTGGATTAAATTGTCTTCAACAACGTAAGAAGAAAAAATCTCGAGCTTCTACTTGCGGAGATAAAATATGCAACTTTTCATACATCTGTATTCAAGAACCAAGAAAAATTAGATCATTTTTATGAAATAATTCTCTATGGAAGAAGTTATAAAAGATGTATTAGTATCTTACAAATTGTATAGAGCCTCCCCAAGTCCCAGAATCAAGAACATCAACAATCCTAGCTTTTCTGACTACCGGTTAGAAACAAGTCCATCCATTTGACCTTCATATACAAATTAATAATTTTTATGTACATGATTAATTATAAGACAATGAAAATAATAACTATTTATCAAAAAAAAGTACTCATTTGTTCATATCCTTCACTCCATCTAATTTCATTCTAATCAATATTTTATGGGATTAAATATAAACTAAAATTGTATAAGTCTATTGAAGAATAGCCAATTTATTGAATTCATACAATGTGTTAGATTTCAAATAAATAAATTAATATATATTTGACTTTCACATGCTCGAGTTCGAAATTCATGATTCTTACATGGTATGATTCCATATCAAAAGTAGTAAGTTTTCAACAAATTCTCAAACACTAGCTATTTTTTAAAAATCAATCGAAAATTAAGTCACTAGCACAAACACACACACACACACATATATATATAAAACCAAGTCTTAAATTCTAGTACTGATACGTTCTAAAGACATACATAATTCTAGGGCCAAAGCATGAAATAACACATGTGAGCTGAACAATTATGACATGAAAGAGTTCAAGAAACTTACTAGATCAAGAAAATTATGGATCAACTCACTTGCAATCATTGACACAACTTCACAATACTTTGTTAATTCATTTCGAGTAGCCGATGATTGGTAATATGGTCGATTTGGATTTGGAAATGTTCTTTCATAACTCACACTATGACTAGAACATCTCCCTTCACTTGATGAATCTACCCAATTGGATCATTTCTTTTCCACAGTTCAACCATTTCATTCGTAGAAGCCACAACAATCTCAAAGATTTTTGTTTTTTGCCTATCAAGAAGTTCGTAATGGGGACATTATTGAAATATTATTAGTATTTATTAAATTTGATTGAGCATTATGATTAGTATTATTTTCCTGACCAAATGCCAGAGGATATCCAATAGTTTATTTTGATGGTGCCAAATTTGAAACAATCAAAGAAGGCCTTTCAGCAACACTTGAGATGAGTTTTAGTACTCTTTCATACTGAATTTTTTTTTGTTAAGTTAATTTACTTATAATAACATGTATATATTATTTTTAATAAGCGTGATTTGAAAAACTAAAAGGATAAGAGTACATAATTAAGTTTATATAAATATATATAAATTAAACTATTTTCATTCAACTTGATCTCTCTTGTCAATGGCGGGTGCAACTCGCAACTCATAAGCACGGGGCAAAAATGAATTCAAGATCTAAACTTAATGGGTTAACACTTTTTATGCATTTAACACTTTTTTGGTGAATGGTGGGTTGGTGGGGGGATTTTCACCTAGGTTTTAGTACCCACATTAGGACATCCACAAAATCGTATTAACATCATGTAGGGGTAGATGTTACAAACCCTTGTAGTTGGCATCTAAAGCTTAATTCGTTGTATTTATAAATTTATGGATCCGGATATAACATTTTTTTAAAAAAAAGCTAGTGATTTTTTTCATGTATCTATGCTTTGTGTAAGAATTATGGGATTCAAATAAACTCGATGCCTATAATCAGCATCCACCTCAATAGATATCTTAAAGGTGGAATATAGACATATATGTGTAAAAATTGACTAGAACTTCAAAAAAAAAAAAGTACGGCACCCAAGCACTTTTTAAGCACGCTCAACTCCCTTATCCATCGGTCCAATGCAGTGCTCGTAAATCTAACCTCATTCGTTTTAAAATTCAAAGTACAACGTTGAGATAGGTTCTAAATGCCTTAAATCCCTGATTGATCAATCAAGTTCAAACCACGAATTTGCCTCGACTTTTGTCATATATAAGTAATTGTTTTTAAGATAAATAAATAAATTAATAGCAAAAGTAATTAAAATAAAATAAATAGTATAAGTATAAGGAATACTTGTTCCCTCAAACCTTTGGTTTTCCATTTTCAATATACGGGTCCTTTCTTCATTTCCAATGGGTGGTCCATAACACTTTGGACACATTGTTTTCTTCATTGCCTCTTTCATAGTGTTAATCTTTATTTTTCTTTTATAAGAGCATTGTTAATGGATCTCTCATTTAGAGTCTGATGAGATATATATAACAAAAAAGAATCACATATACAATGTAGAAAGAGAAAGAAATATTAGTAGTTTTTGGACAAATAGCATAAAATATTGGTATATTATATGTTGATCATTGTAATATTTGAAGAATCATATTTTACTTTTAAGTAATCAAAATTTGTGCTTCTAGTACTTCTATGAATGGCGTATTGTCACATCCGGGTTTACCCCCTAGACGTAACCGGCGTCGGCGTCCTCTTTAAGGACTCAGACTAGATTTTTAGTCTCATGTCATTACATTCATAGGTTGAAATTGCGGAAAAACTTAAAAATTTTCATTACATCTACTTGGAGGTTTACATAGACCTCTACACACACATAATATAGTCGTATCAAGTATACATAGACCCTTCGTATAGGAAGGTCAGATAGCCTTCTACTTTTGTTGCATATTATTATATAGAAAATATCATAATCATAAAAATCGTCACATCTCATAACCATCTAATTGGAGTATATCAAATTTGGGCATAGCCCTTACATATATCCAACAAGACCACATATAGGTCATACGAAAATATAATACTCAATTGAAAAGGAAAGAAATGAATGAGTATTAAACTCATAACAAGTCCGTAAAATAGATAGTGGTACTGCCTTCGAAAGTTGAGGACCTACCCAACTTGGATGAATAAGGAATCCAAGCCTTCTTCAATGTCGCATTCCAAAACACTTCAATGACCGGAACCTAAAAATGTTGGGGAAAAAGGAAGAAAACGGGATTAGTACTCCACATTTACTAAGTATAAAACCATATGCACACATAAAAGCATAACATGCTAAAACGGGACTTTTAGTCAAGACATGTCATTTTACAAGTTTAAAAGTCTCATTCATAACCAAGCAAGTCATACTAATCAACCAAACATGCTTACAAACTCAAACAAGTAATATGTATCCCAACATACTTGAACCCATTATTTACTACAACCCTATCATCAAGGAATAACATCATAAGCATGGCTAAGAGTTAATCATATCATAATAAACAAGACAGCTACTCATGGATCCTTATCAAGCCAAAAGTTCAATGACAAAGCATAGTGTCATAACCTTACTCAATCAAGTAGCCTAAACAAGAAACCATAACAAATGTCCAACTCCAAATAGTATAACATTTAGATATGCATTTCATCTTATTTTAACAATATAAACCCAACACATACTCATAAGTGAATTAATCAACATATGGTATCAACAATGTGCAAGTTCATTATGTAAATAACATATATCTTCATTACATAACATATATAAGAACATCCTCCTAAGACTCCCCTCAAGGCTAACTAGTGAAATGTGTAGGTAGAGTCCCATACCCCTACCTAAACTAAGTTAGACCCCTTAGGTTATCCAAGTTAGAGTTGAAATCCTTTAATTCATTTTACCTTTTTGGACAACTTGCCAAAGTAGTACCAAAACATGAAACATAGCAACTATGTAGATCCACTAGCTAGTATTCCTATGGGGACAACATAGTTCAAGAACTAGGAGATATAGTTGGTACCCTCTTTATACACCATGCATTACAATCTCCAATGTCAAGAGTAATTTAGTTCTCCTACCTTCCCTATGTGGAAAGGGACACTCCTCAATCTAGGTCACTCGGTGCTAAGCTAGAGTCCCTGTTTGAAATATCTTTTAGCCTTTAATTATCAACCATAGCTTAGTTTAGGTTATAGGGTCTACCCCTTGTATAAAAATTATCATCAATAGCTCAATAAAAATTGTATGAGTATAGGTCCTTTTGTCACAATTCATATAAGGGAGGTTAACACATTACATATCATTTCATAATAAGGCACATTCGTATACCTCACCACCCTTATAACCCTTTACATCTTAACAACCTCACAACCATAGTTAAGACATTTCAATTCAACATAATACCACCCTATCAATCCTAATACAAGGCATACTCCAATATAACATCATGACTTAACCACAATTAATCATAATGAATGTAAAGATATAGATTCTAAGTCTTACCAAGTCTTCCTCATAGTTTATCATCAAGGCCTTACCATAAACCATCAATTCAATCCAATTTAGGTGTTCAACATCATAATTCAATATTCAATATGATAACAAGACTAGAATAAACACTAAAGCACAATTCAACACTAGATCATGACCTTAAATAAGATGCCTAGGTCAACTATCTTTCTAACCTAGATCATCTTCTCAACACTAGCATGGAAGACTGCAATTCAATCCAAAATGTAAATAATTATTGTAAAGACATCACCTAATGGTGATTTAACCCATAAGCAAGACAATTGAATCAATCAAAACCCAATTCACATCAAGATCAAATCTAGGGTTAAGGGTTAAAGATCATATTCTTCAATTTAAATGAAACAATTAAAATTAATCATAATCAAGTTCAATTACACAGTAACCTATCCATTAAATCTGAAGAAACCATAACAAATCAGTTCACAATATTAATTTTGTAATTGGATGAAACCCACATGGAAACTCAACTTTTGAAATCTAATTTGAAGGAGTCATTTCAGGAAAGAGTCTCAAAGGTGAATTAGATCACACACCTTAACGTTTGATGAATATTTGATGGTGAATTCGCCCCTTTCAATCCCCAAACCCTTTCCTTGGTAGTCTTCAATGGTGATCTCAAGTACAGAGAGAAAGAAAAGAGAAGGAAGATAGTTTGTATTGAGAGTTGTAATTAGAATAATTGGGGTTGGGGACTCTATATGGGAGTTAAATTAGTTTATTAGTTTTCCCTTAATACCAAACTAACTACTAAACCATTTAATTAATTAAATGAGCTTAATAAAAAACGTGCAGGAAATTTAAGACCCTCACAGATGGAACCCCATCGACGGAACGTCTGTGAGTCAACGGACTACCCCCCCCTCTCCCGTCCTGCAGTTCATAGGTAAGTTCAGAGACTTGTGAAGGTGAGTGGATTCCTCAAATTGGCTAAGTGTGGGACAACGGTGGCACCAACGCCCCGTCAGTCCACACACGGACCGTAGCCTATCGCGTCGATGCACACTACTAAGCCAGTGTTGCCTCAACCTACAGGGGTCCTCCTCAAGGGCCCTTGGTCCTTGGGTAGTCGTACCCAGACGTTTCGACCATAAAACAACTTAAGAACTTATTATCTATCCTTTCACCACTTTTCATAAATTTCCAACTCCTAAAAGCTAGTCAAGTAGGCTAAGGCACACTAGTACCCATTTGAACCAACTTACAAACGTCATCGACGTTCTTGGACGTTTTGGTTCTTAAACTTCCTAAATAACCTATATTCATTTTAATAGGTATTAAAACAGTGCTTAGACCCCATGACACCTATGTGCTCTAAGACTCGTCTTGGATTTTCAAAGTGTTGCACGTATGTTGTATAAACTACTTTTAAAATTATATTATAATCAAACATTGAGCAACAATACAAATTTAACATAATACATAGATAATTAAGTAATTGTACAACTAATCATTATGTTAAATTTGTGAACATTCACAATCAAAGGAATCAAAAGTGCACATTCCAATTAACTGTAGGTTTAGTTACTGAGCAAGACATTACAATTATCAAAATGAGAATTTTATAATAATTAATGGACCAAATTAAGAATTTTATAAAAGAAAACCGTGAACATTATTGTCACCCTCCACCTTTGCTTAAAATTTTAAAATCCTGCTATAAGTTTGAACAACATACCCTTTCTTCGTCATATGAAATATATATTTTGAAGAATGTTTACATAGGTGAAAAAATTAGTCCATGAAAGTTTAATTTACCCAATCTGAACGTGTTTTGCTAGGCATATTTCAAGGGGGGGGGGAATTTGGAATGAATCAAGGTATAACATGATTAATATTCAATTGATATAAACTAAATATTTAGCTCAAAATAATTCATAAATGAACTTCTTATACGTACATAGGAAACAATAGCGTACCAGTGTAAATCAACGAAAGTGGGGCCTGACAGATAACGTGTGCACATATCCTACAACTAGCATAGGGGTACAAAAGTTGTTTCCGATAGACCCCTGTCTCAAGAAAAATATAGACCAATACATCATAAAGAAAGATATACAAAATAGAGAAAGTCTTCTCAATTCTGTAGATAACCTATCAAATCATCCTAAACAATGTCCATAATAAGACAAAACAATAATAGAAGCGTAAAATTTCATAATTAATAACCAAACTAATAGTAGGACTATTAGTGTAGAAGAATAAGTGAGACAACTCAACAATCTTCTAATCTCTTACCCTTATATGTGTCCTTTATAAACTCCTATCAAAGGCCTCAACTTTATTACACATATAACACTCAAAATTGCAATGCCCTATGAGTGCTCAAACTTCCCCAGTACAATGACCTTGTTCTTGTACTTGATCAAGAGTTTGTGAAAGTCAGATTGAACCTCCATATGATGAGATTCTACTCAATAAAGACATCTTAAACTATACACTTATTGTCACATTCATATCTTAAGGTAAGGCCTAGATCCAAAACATACAAACCTTGAACTCACCGAAAATTGTTGATTTTACTAAGTAATTTCACAATCAGTGCAGATTGAACCGCAAGGAGTTGATACAGATGCAATAAACCCATAAAACTACCAAGTATGATCCTCCATTTTGATCTAATCATCCTTGTAATTTTTTGTTCCTTGTTGTTTCTTTTGTTAGCTAAGACATCAGAAATGTTGTTCTATAGTGACTGCTCCGTTTTGTGCTTCTAATTTGTGATTAGAACATACTAAGACGCCTACTTATTCCTATTCCTCACACATCCCAAGTACTACAACTTTTACTCATCGACATACTATGCCTTAGATCATACCCATCTGGTCTCCTAGATAACATATATCCTTCTCTTCTTGAGGATCCTCAATAACTATGGAATTCCTCATCAAGGACCATATTCTTAGCCTGTACATGATAAATTTAGCTGTAAAAAAATATTACTTTGTATCATAACTTTACAAATAACGAGAAAATACTAT
>JAKWJD010000076.1:0-34678 GCA_027705065.1 Solanum peruvianum
ACCTTCCTAAGACACTATAGGAATCCTGAACCCTTAAATAATTTTCAACACATTTTTCTGTTTTAAGTGTTTAGAAAATAATTTTTCTTTCTTTATTTTTCTTACAAAATTAAGTGGCGACTCCTAAAAGTCGAAAATATCTTAAGAAAAAACAAACTCTTTTCGAAATCATTTTTTGATTAAACACTCGCACAGAACTTACATTGTTCACAAACTATTATTTCCTTGTAATCGTTCTATTTGATTGTATTTCCGTAGTTTAAGATTTTATCACCCTTGTAATGAGCTACGTCTGACATGAATTCTCAAGAATTTGATACGTAGGCGGCCTATGTAAGCCTCGGTCACCCCATTTATCCTTTCCTACATATCTTTGTATTTTAACTACGTTCGACATGAATTCTCAAGAATGAGATACGTAGGCAGCTTATGTCGGCCTCGGTTGGTTTTATTGTAAATTATTATTTTTTAACCTTTCAGGGGAACTATGTTTCACCTGATTCCTCCATCAACGGGATACATAGGCACCACAAGGGTTCAGTTATATTTCTCGTAAGATTTCTATTCCTCTTTACAATATAAACGGGGACTGTATTTTTAAAGGGAACTCAAAAATTCTGGAGAATAACACTTTTCCTAAACAAGTCAAGAGTGGAATTACTTTGAGATATGCAACTAGCACAGAATTCTCGAGTGTACCTCAAAAATTCCATGATCTGCACACATATAATTAAATATAAGCCAAGACAGTCCAGGAAAGAAATTCTTAGGATAGCCTTAATATTTCAATAGGATTTTATGGACAGTCTAGAGTGACTTTGAATACTCCACGACGAATAATCAGATAGACCTTCAGGCATTAGACTCAAAGATGTTCACTGAACCTAATGTGACATGATACTTGGCAGTGACCTTTTAAAAATATTACTTTTCATTTTTTTTTATTTTCCCTTTATGTTTAATTTGTTTTGGCATGAAATATTTTCTCTTATCTATCAAGACTCGAGAGATCAGAAAATCAACCGGAGATAGAAAGGAAGAAGCAGATAACTGAAGAAATCGAGACAGATCAGTTCATTTTTTAAAATAATAATTTTTCTGTGGACGCAGGTGTATAGTTTATTGTCATGAGCAAATTCTTCCAATTGATGAATACGGAGAAGTCAAAGGGTGAATAACTCTAAAAAACATACAATTTTTCTGAGGATGCAGGAAATATTTTATCTTGCTTATATCAAAGACTGAGGAGTGGTAACATTTTAGTTTCATTCAATTCCCACAAACGAATTCCACAATGAGGATATAACTATGTTAAAAGATGAATCAAATGAAAATCTCGAGAAAGATGTTTTACAGCTTTTCGTCAAGGACGTCATCTGCGTCATATTATCACACGTGATAATATTACTACACGGAGGGTCATTTTATTTGTATAATCTATTGAGATTATACACTACCTAGAGGGTCATTTTACCGTATTATAAATTGTGATGATATCATTTATTCAGAAAGTACCTAGAAGATTCCATGTTTCTCGATTGAAGTGATATCTTCGTTTGGTACCCATGATTGCATCAAGAGAAGGATAATCAGGCATCACGAGAAGATATTCATTTACGCAGAAAATCATGCATCACAAGTTAATATTCATTCATCGTGGAATATTATGCATCACTTTGATATTCATGCATCGCGAGAATAAATTCATGCAACGCAGGAACATATTCATGCCCTGCGAAAAATCAAGCATCGTGGGAAGATATTCATGCCCAATAGAAATTCTACCCTACAGAAAATCAGGTATCGCGGAAAAATAGTGATGCCCCATTGAATATAATGCATCGTGGGAAGATATTCATGCATTGTGGAAAATCATGCATCGCGATAAAATATTAATGCATCACAAAAAATCATGCATCGCGAGTTTATATTCATTCATGAAGATGATATTCATGCATCGATGAAAATCATCCATTGCGAGTTGATATTCATGCATCGTGAAAAGTAATTTATCATGATAAAAGTCATGCATTGCAAGAGAAAAATCATGCATCGTGAAAAGAAATTATTCATTGAAAGATAAAACTGATGCATCGCGGAAACGTCATGCATAGCGAAACAAAATTCATGCATCACAATAGAAGGGAGAAAGAAATTGTGTATCCCACCAATATCAACATATTGCATCAAAATTTTATTTATCTTGACATCAAATGAAGAGTATATTGAATATTATATTGCAAATATGAGGCATAAGATTTATTTGTTTTACGTCAAACCGATCTAGTAGATGTCAAATGTTAAAGGAGAGAAATTAAGTGTCAACACGGTAAAGGACAATATCTCCCATTTGAATTGCATTTTTATGTTGACGAGTTTTATCTCAGTCTTTTTCAAGAGCATCTAAGAGAATGAATTCTCTAAAAAAAAATCCATAGGTGTGGACGACATCAAAAAAGATGCAACACAATGTGGAATTCTTTCTTAGCAGGGAACTGGGACATAGTCCAAAGAGGAGTGTCAAACTCTAAGGACGCAAGCAGAGGAGCGATTTCCACAAAAATTAAATCACACCCCTATCAAAAGGCATGTGGGCTTTTCTTTAGATTTCTCGTTTTTAGTCTCGCATCCAGAAATCTTTGTACCTGTCGGAGGCAAGTGCCCAATCTAAGTGACAATGTACCAAGAGTTTTGGAAATTTTGTCTGTGTAAGTTTTTAATTATGGGTGTGAAGCACGCAACATTCATGGCTAAGAGATTACAAGCCTCTTTTTCATGCTCAACTTAATTTGTCATTTTCCAAAACTGAGGCTTATGTAGCATAATAGATTTCCTTCTCAACCAACAAAGTCGAACTACAAACAGCCTGATTCCTATGGTTTAAGGATATGTAGGTGGGCTCAATGCTGAAAACTCAATATATTCTGACATTTGTTAATAAATCTTATTCTCGAGCATTCCGGTCCGTTCATAATTCGGTATCAAGATGACTTCTAAGATCTTTCAAAAAATCGTGCAATAAATCAAGTATATCGAACTACAAGTGTCTTTAATTCTCACATAACCTAAGATATGTAGGAGACCAATTTTAAGGGCCATTATTCCTATAGGCCGTACCAAATCCCTTTTTTAAAGATGAATATGTGGTCGGTCAAAATTTGTTTAGTCAATGTCATTTTCCTCGAATTTCCTACATCAATCAGAGTAAAATGCGCTACAGTTGTTGAAATTCAATTTTGACCCTCCCCGATAATAATTAATTTTTGAGCTTCATCGATTTCAAATGTTCTGGAATAATTAATTTTATAGAATTTTTAGAAAAATATAAATAATATTATAATGTTTGCGAATTATATTTAATAAATTGGCTTCTTTTAATATTTTTAAATAATATAATGTCTTAAAGAATTTTAGACATACTAAAATTGTTCTATAAGCATTTGAAAAAGATTTTATTTTTCTACAAAAAATAAAAAGATTTTTAAATTTTAGTTAGTTTTATTTATATTAGTTTAGTTTAAATGTTAGTTACGTTTGGATCACTGGATTTCAATTAAATTAATCATTTTATTTCGTTGACATTGAAAAGCTCCTTAATAATTTATACAAATACATCCTTTTCGTGATTAAATCAACTGAATACCATTTAGTTGTAATTAGAAATTTATGTGGGCTTCTATTCCCAATCAGATTTTTGTAACCACTAACAAAGATTTTATTTTTGGACTTTCCCGATTATTTACAGCAGCCTATTACTCTCCCATCCTCTCCTCAGACCAATCCCCATCTCCAAATAATTCCTAGCCGCCTAGCTTAAAGGCCTCTTAACCCGACCCAAATCAATAAAGAAATTGCAGCGCAGTAGCGAAATCAATCGACCCGCCCCATTTCTTCTTCTTCCTCGCAACAAATCAAGCCCACGCGCGATGAGAATTAAAAAGAAGCCGCTTCAGCAAAGAATAGCGAGCTAGACGTGACAACACTTGCTTGGCTAAGCTCGTCTCCCTCACCAGTACAATCGCACAGTCTGGGCCATCCGAGTTTTTCAACAAAAGGGAATCCAAATTCGTCCTTCACATCCAGGTGGGTTAATCTCCACGACACACTCGTACTAGCATCAAGATCGAATGGTAATGCTTGTTTTCTTGTTGCCTTTGCTGAAAATGTAGAAGATTATGTGCAGTGAATTGTAATTCCTCATGGAGGGGATTCAAAATTGTGAAGGTTTTTTCATTAGTTCTAGGTCAATTTTTCCCTTATCTGCCTTTTTCCCTCCGTAATTTGAAACCGTAATTGGATACTATAAAAAGCATCTTATTTCTTCACCATCAGGGGGGAGTCGACTTTTTTCAAACCAAAAAAAGGGAAAAGTCTGGGAAATCTTTGAGTTCTGGAATTTTGTACAGAAAGTGTGATAACTTTCTTTGGTAATGGAGGGGGAAATTTTTTTTCGAGTTGGCTTCTTTTTGAAATATTCACCTTAGAAACTAGCCTATGTGAATGATTATAACAGCACAAAAAATAAGATATATCTAAAGGAAAGGGAAGATTTAACTATCAAAGTTTCATTTTCTATTGGTTCACATTCGCCGCAAGTTAATTTGAATTCGAGTCGCTGCCTGGCCCTCTTTATTTTTATCCATATATGACTCCGTGTTGGTGGAAAATTCCTGCTCGTCTAGTCTCAGCTTGCTGTCAAAGAAAGGTGTGGATCTGACCTTTATTTTATTTACAACTTGTCTTCCCTTCTCGATCTTTGTATGTATGTGATGGGCTTTCATGAATAGTTTTTTTTATCACATTTCATTGATGTGGGTTAATGATTGTGCTCTTTTGAGTATGATCTAAATATGATAAGAATGTTAGCATCATCTCTTAAAAAATACCAGTTGTATTGGTTGTTAATATGGTTTCGTAGTCAATTGTTCTGCTGCGATTCGTATATTGTGTGTTCCTCTTGTCTTATTCTTGTTTTGCTTGGAATGTATGGACTGTTCTGTCACATACTTTGCGGGGCTACTTTCCGACTTCTATGGACATAATTAGTTTAGAATATTTTGCTTATGTTTAGAAGTCCAGCTTCCTAATGTATGAATATAGCTTTCATATTGTCTAAGTTTGCTTCTTTGATGATTACCTTGTGTTTGGTTGGCCTTCTTGAGTAATAGTTTTATAGTACCCACGTCTCTTCTCCGAATCAATTGGTTTTGTGCTCGTCCCAAGAAGAGTTACAGCCCATTTCTTTTCTCGTTTCTTTTTTATATGATGTTAGTTTATCTCTAATGCTCTTGAACATAGCTCTTTTAAGCTTGAACTTGTTTTCTTTAGAGGCTTGGAAGGCCTTACTTATTTTGCTCGCTATTTAACCTCGGTTAAAGGCTTAACTTCACTCCATTTGTACATAGGTTTTCTATTGCCCTTCTCTTAGTGATATATAGCTTCGATTAATTATTTTTCTTCATTCTCCGCGATCTGCAATGTGGTAACGAAGGAAATCAAGTATGTAGTAGTCTATGGTTTGTTTCTCTTTATCATCGCGAATCTTGGTTAATGATACTTGATATTACTCTGACAAATGCATCAATTTTGTTTTTCAATAAAATATTGCTTTTACCTTTCTTCATTTTTTTGAGAATTTGCTTGAGGAACGTGTCAATGGTCTAAATCCCTGTTACTCAGGAAGGTTTAGTGGCTGAGTGTACCTTGTCTTTTCTTCCATTTCTTGTGGTCTAAAATATTTATAAATTTATGTATATATATGTTGTTCATCTGTATTCCAAACATTCTTAGAACAAAACTTGAACATCTATTTAAGACAACAAAGTTAAGAACATTTTCACAACTAGAAAACTAAAACTAGTAGCGAAACTAGAATCAGAAACAGATTTTAAAAAAAATAACGAAATATTTTTCTTAAAGAAGAATGTTGTTAATACGTGTCTAAAGAACTTACTGATTCCAACAAACTTTGCAGAAACACGAAGTTACCAAGTTAATGAATTAGTGAAGAAAAAAATAGAAGATTTGAAATTAATTCCACAAATCTAAAATTTGTAAAACACTTACCAGAATCTGGAAAACTTTTAATAGGTAAAAGATCAAGTCCACTGAATTCACAGTGTCCCCTTAAGGA
Organism: Solanum peruvianum; assembly: GCA_027705065.1. Taxonomy (NCBI): domain Eukaryota; kingdom Viridiplantae; phylum Streptophyta; class Magnoliopsida; order Solanales; family Solanaceae; genus Solanum; species Solanum peruvianum. The sequence continues at coordinate 6,134 of JAKWJD010000076.1, forward strand.
ATTATTCCCCTCTAGTATCCGAGGTTGATTTGGAATATGACCTCCCAGGGTAAAATGATCTCAATCACCAGAGTATAGATACCAAAAACTCCGGTGTCAGCGAACCACTCAACGGCAGTAAAGTACACTTAGAATACTAGATTTAGGGCCCGTTCGGATGGGCTTAATAAAAGCAGCTTTAAAAAAGTACTTTTGGAAGTGCTGAAACTTATTTTTAAAATAAGCAGTTATGCGTTTGGATAAAAGTGCTGAAGTTGCTATGTCAAACGTGAAAAGGGAAAAATGGAAGAAAGAGATGTTAGGGTTATGTGGGTAATTTGGAGATTGTATAAAAATATTAAGGGCAAAAAAATAAAAATGTGGTCAACTTAAAACAGCTTGTAAGCTAAAAAAAAAAAACACCTCTACCCCAACTTTTAACTTTTGGCTTAAAATAAGCTCTTTTTTTTTAAACTTAAAATAAGTTATTTTGAATATTGCCAAACAGCTAAATAAGTCAAAAAACAGCTTTTAAGTCAGTTTGACCAGCTTTTAAGCTGAGTCAAACAGGCTCATAGTAATTGAAGAAGAAGTCCATAAATTCTATTTAAAATGAGAGGAAATCCTTCAGTTTATAGAAAACAAAGGATAGTGCGAAAAGGTTCTTATTGTGCGTTACCGGAAAGGTCACAAACCTTTGAAAAGTCACAATCTTTCAGAAAGGTCGTCACCTTTCATAAAATTCACAACTTTCCATAAAAGTCACAAGTTTTCATAAAAGTCGCAGCTTTTTCATAAAAGTCGCAACATTTCATAAAAGTCACAACTCTTCATTTTCCATTCACACCTTTTTTTAAAAAAAAAATCCAACAATTCCCCGCATGAATGGCGAATGACTCAAAGACAAAGAAATGGACAAGTATGTGTACTTTACAAGCAAGAATTAAATGCATCTGGATAAGTAGGTTTCCCCTTGGACTTTCCGTAGTGAACATATGTCGGTTATACTCGGTCAATCGGTAGATGCGATATCTTTGAACCGTCGAACTTGGTGTATACCTAGACAACCATATGTCACACAATTAACCTTTACCGTCTATGGTTCTTACGGTTGTGTTCGTTTTAGCCATGAACACCTCCTGGTTTCATGAGTGTATAGAGAGATGGGCTTTTGACAATCATCTTCTTTGAAGCGGCTTACACTTCACACTCACATAGGTTATTCCTAACCGTGTTATCATGTAGATACACTATTTGGTCAACTATGCCAAACTTAGCAAATCATTAAAACCATTAAGCTTTTTATCTCATTAACAAGCCTTAATGTTGTATCCTTGTCCCTGAGCATTGTCTTCATCATGAGAATGGATTGAGTTTGTTGACAATGCCGAAACCGTCATTCACAACTTTGTTTTTCTCCTTGAATCTAGCTCTTGGGATCTCCAGTCTGCTAGATAGAGTTACCGCCATGATGACTTGTCCTAAGCCGTAAATTCAATTCCTTAGATGATCTTTTAACTTTCTCTCTAGTTAGGCCTTTTTGTAAGTGGACCCGACACATTATCCTTTGACTTTACATAGTCAATTTTGATAATTCCACTAGAGAGTAGTTTTCTAACAGTATCATGTCTATGTCGTATATGACGAGACTTTACGTTATACGTCATGCTCCATGCCCTACCTATTGCATCTTGACTGTGAAAGTGTATGCATACTAATGCCAATGGTTGGGCCAAAATAGAATATCTATCAAGAAATTCCGGAGTCTTTTAACTTATTCACCGACCTTATCTAGAGCACCTAGCTCAAAGATCATTGTAGAGATAGCGATACATATCTCTTTTTCAATATTTCTAAGAGACTGCTCTTCTACCAATAATAAATACATATCCACTCGTGAATTTTACTTCATTCTTCCGATGATTCAATTTGCATCACTATATCTTTCAATATTGTTGGATATTGTTATAATGCAAGACATAGTTTTAAGTATTATTTTAAATACTCCAAAACTCTATTTATTGTCATCTAATGAATTTATTGGGATCACTTGTGAATGGACTCAGTTTAAAATAGCAAATGCTATATTGATCGCACACACTATATGATATACATCATGCTTCCCAAAAATCTTGCACAATCAATTGTGAGTCACTTTTGTTTTCACTCTTTTGAAATGCAAAACTCACATTTATTGGACAACTTGACAATATTGACATTCAAATATTTGAACTAGTTAAGTACCTTTTCAATGCAATGAAACCGGAAAATGCTAAACATTATGGAGTTCCACGAATTCTTATATCTAATATCGCATTAGCAACTCCAATAATTTTCATTCCACTTACTTTATAGCATACGTTTAGTAGCATTTATGTCATTAGTGTCTCTATTGATGATCAACATATCACCAATATACAAAAAAACAATGACCTTATGATTTTAATGTGAACACATTTATCACTTCCATCATCTTCAATCCATTGCCGACATGGTTTGATTGAATTATGTCATTGTTTTGTGCTTCCATAATGTGGACTTAACAAGTTCACATACTTTCTTTTATTTACTAGGTACCACAAAACCCTCGGGTGTTGTCATGTAAATTTCTTCCTCCAATTCTACATTTAAGAAAGTTTTTTTCACATTCATTTGATGAATTTGGAGGTCATATACCACAATAATAATTTTTGCATCGAAGATGATGGGAGCAATTCTAATTACTAACGAGTATATATATTGACAAGATCAAAATCTTTTTTTTTCTAAAAGCCTTTGATACAAAGTCTTGATTTATATTTTTCAACAGTTCCATCAACTGTTATTTTTCCTTCTAAAGATTCATTTTGAACTCAAAGGTTTATTTTCTTGAAGAAGATCAATTAACTTTAATATTGTTTATTGACACCATCTTTCCAAAGGATGAGTCTACAGAAGACACAGAAAATGTTACAAAATCATATTCGAAGGAAGTAAATGTCTTTAACATTTTACTAAGCAACTTTTTGTTGATCCCTTTTGCAGTAAGGATAGTTCCTCCACACAAGTTTTGTGTAAACCCGAACTTATAAATAATGCATCCATCATTTCTTTCAACATTCGGTTTTTCATTAGATTGAGGTGAATATGACAGAAGTTTGGTATTTCACTTTTCAAACATATTTCTGCAGAATGAATTTATATACTCTCCATTCTAATCAATCTTCTTATATTTTTTTCACACTGATTTCAACTTCAATATTTTACATTGTCTAGACATTTCTATTGTTTCATCCTTACCATTTAGCAAATAGACATAGTCATTTCTAATGCAATTCTCAATAAAAGTAACAAATAACTTTTTCCCACCATGAGATGGTGTTAACTTCATATCATAAATGTCAGTGTAAATCAATTCTAAAGGATTATAATTCCTTTCAACAAATTTATAAGAATGCTCAACATACTTAGATTCCACAAAAACTTGACATTTTTATTTATTGCACTCAAAGTTAGGCAAAACTTCTAAGTTGATCAGTTTTATTCAAAGTTTTGTAATTGACATGCCTCAATGTTTCATGTCACAAACATTGACTAAAGCAAGTAGAAAACAAATAGAACCATTGAGTTTGAAAAGCTCTTCGCGAGATAGCTTTTTCCTCACTAATATTTGTTCCTATTTCTTACAATTTTGTGTGATACAAACATAGTTTAGATTGTCAAATGTCCTTTTCAGAAGGACATGTTCCATAACTTTCAATATGATTGTTATAGAACTACCTACTACCACATAATACAGTTTCATCGGGTTCAATAAAAACAATATAGCCCAAATGTTATTTTTACAAAAATATACAAATGACTACTCACCAATATTCATGTCTATGCAAATACTTTTATTATAATAGACATATCTTTTCATGAAAAATCACAACATTTTAAGTGATATTTTTTTTTCATAAAAGAACACAATTATTTTGAACAAGTAATATATAATTTGGAAGTTTCATACTAGTCACCTATATACTAGTAATAAGAAACTCAAAAACCAACAATACCAAAGCTACAAGAATTTTGTGTGTATAACAACAATACAAAAGTATCATTAAAACTTCATATCTTTTGCTCCAATTTAAATTAGACACCAAGTCCTAATCATAAGCAAATACCCCCACATTTCAAATGTGATCTCAAAAAATATTTTTAAGTATTTTAAAATAGTTTTCCACATATTTTAATGTTGGAAACATTATTCTACGAAAGAATTAATAGTGCTGCAATTCTCTTTGACAATTTTGCATAATGTCAAAGTTCATTCCATAGAGACACAAAATCACAATTCTAAGTCACTACCACTTAGTATTTTAAATATTAACAATAAGGACAAAACAAAATTGTACAATTTATTACTATGTTACATTGAAGCTTATAGAAAATAAAAAGTACAACACTGACTTATTATGTGAAGTTTTCATATTCTTCAACCAATTGCAGAGTCCAATTTATCAAGGGTATAAAACCACAAAAGTTTTTAGTCTACAAAAATCAGACACACTAACATTCTCATGGAGTACAAAACTACAAAAGTTATTTTTTTTCTTCAAACAGAATAACACATATTCTTTATCACATAGAAATTGTTTTTCTTATCAAATAGTCTTCCAACTATAACAATTTGACATACTATTTTATATCAAACAAAAAATGCATCTCTCATTTTGTAAACTAAAGAATTTTAAAAACAACAATATCTGCGAAGTAAATCATTCCACAACATATGGTTTGCAAATCTTTTTCTTCCAAAGATACACATGATAAAAAAAAAATCAAAGATGATTACTCTTAGAAACTATTTTCCTCCTTAGATAATTTAATAAGAAGGTTACCTAGTAATCTTTAAACGGAATACCATAAAATTTTTTTTTGTTGCATTCTCACTTCGACTTTGCTAAAACAAAGCAACGAATTATGGAGAAGTAATGCATTTATATTCTACTTCCATGATCAGATTCTCTCAATTAGTAGAATACAAAAAAATACTAACAGTATAGTAATTTCCTTAAGATTGTTGTTCATCTTGTAATCCAAACATTCTTAGAACAAACTTTGAACATCTTTTTAAGACAACAAAGTTTAAGAACATTTTCACAACTAGAAAACTAAAACTAGTAGCGAAAGTAGAATCAGAAACAGATTTAAAAAAAATGTACGAAATATTTTTCTTAAAGAAGAATTGTTGTTAATACGTGTCTAAAGAATCTTACTGATTCCAACAAACTTTGCAGAAACACGAAGTTACCAAGTTTAATGAATTAGTGAAGAAAAAAAATAGAATTGAAATTAATTCACAAATCTAAAATTTGTAAAACACTTACTAGAATTTGGAAAACTTTTAATAGGAAAAAGATCAAGTCCACTGAATTCACAGTGTCCCCTCAGAAAATTATTCCCCTCTAGTATCCGAGATTTGATTTGGAATATGACCTCCCAGGGTAAATGATCTCAATCACAGAGTATAGATCCAAAAACTCCGGTGCCAACGAACCACTCAACGACATACAGTACCTTAGAATACTAGATTTAGTAGTTGAAGAAGAAGTCTATAAATTCTATTTAAAATGAGGAATCCCTCAATTTATAGAAAACCAGGATAGTACGAAAAGTTCTTATTGTGCGTTACCGGAAGGTCACAAACCTTTGAAAAGTCACAATCTTTCAGAAAGGTCGTCACCTTTCATAAAAGTCATAACTTTCCAAAAGTCACAATTTTCATAAAAATCGCACTTTTTCATAAAAGTCACAACTTTTCATAAAAGTCGCAACATTTTCATAAAAGTCCCAACTCTTCATAAAGTCGCAACTCTTCATTTTCCATTCACACTTTTTTTTTTTAAAAAAAAATCCAACAGATAAACATCACGAGCATTCTTGAGTAGTAGTTTAGGATTAGAGAAACGTATTTTCTTTGTCTACGTGCTTTATTGACTTTCTCGGAAAGGCATTTGCCTTGATTCCTTTTACCATTGCCCGAGTTTGTGTTGTTAATGATCTATGGATATATAATTTATTGTTAGTTTGGCTTATCTTATTTTTATTAATCTTAATATTTTATCACTTTCTTCGATGTCTTAATGGTGTGCCTTTGTTTGTCATTTTGCATGTCACTCCGCCTGAGTTCACTAAAAATTCATTCCTTTCTTGCATGCCAGGTTTGTCCACGATGGTGCAAAATTCTCACCTACAAGTCAAACCTGTATCCAGGCCAATTTAAAAAACAATGAACCGGTTCTGAAATTGAAAATTATGCGCAATCCAAGAAGTCAAATATTTGAAGAAGTTGGGCCAAAAGAGCCCTTTTATTTCAATATATTGTATTTTATTATTTCGGCCCTAAGCCCTCGCATTATTTTGTATTGTTATTTTGGTTAGAAGTTTAGGATAGCTACAATCAAGTTGGGCCAAAAGTCCAAAATGAAATGGGTCCAAATACAGGTCCTGGCGGATAGAAACCAGAGTTGGACCCAACTCTCTCTCTCTTTTTACTTTATCGTACTTTACTTGGGGTTGGTTATCGTTAGTTTTAAGGTTAGAAAATTGCAAATCCCCGCAAGGACACCATCTCGTTTTAACAACCTTTTTAAATTGATCCAGTTAAAAAAAATTAAGGGCAGATAAAATTTGGAAAATTAAATAATTTGGATAGAAAATTCAATACTACACCTTTCAAAGTCTATATAAAATTCATCTTAGAACTAAGTTAGACACATTAGCCAAACAAGTTAACTGATTGGATAATCACAAGTTAACAAATATTTTAGGTGCCGTGAAACCTTCCTAAATATAAGTTTGAATCACTGAACCCCCTTTAAGTTTTCAAATCGATTTTGTGATTAAGTCTTTTGAAAACCAAGTTTTCTCAATTCTCTTAAAAATAAATGGCGACACTAAAAACTCTCGAAAACTTATAAAATATTTTTTTCATTATAAAACACATGTGAAAGGGTTTCTCACATTATTTAGGTTGATGAACTCTCATCTATAACCTATGAGCTAAGCATATGAGAAGTCTATCTTCTAAGACCTATGTTTTATAAAATAGTGTATAAAGGTTTTTCAATAAAGGGAACTTAGCTTAGCACAAAGTGAATTTGACAATGAAAGGTGTTGGCTTCCCTTGGAGGAAGGTTTACCATTGGTTCCACATAAGGTGTTGACTCCCAAATGAGGAACACTCACCCTATGGATTCTCATGAGATGAGGCTCTAATTTCAATGAGCATGTAGAGGGTTTATATATATATCTCCAAGTTCCATAACTATGCTTGCCACATATGATCTAAGCAGTGATATCACTTAATATGCTAGCATGTATTAATGTTCTACCTTGACTAGGTAAGAGCACCTTCTTTTGGTGTAAGGATCTACAACACCAAATTCCATGTTTAGCACCCATGATCTCAGTGTCGTTTAAGGCTATAGAATCCCTAAAGTATAATAGACAATGGAAGTCAATGACTAGGACCCTCACTAGGATAACCTAAGGGAAGTTTCTTAGTGTAGGTGGGGATGTGGGACTTCACCTATGCATTGCACAAGTAACTCATGAAGGGTGTTCTAGTAAGGTGTTCTAATGTATATGTTTATTTAATTCTCCTTAGACATGACATTGTAGTGTTGTCTACTTGTTGTGATGATATGCATGGTAGGAGCACTAATCAGTCTATGTTATGTTGTCGTACCTTATATGCATAGTTTAGGTCTTATTGGTTATACGAAGAAGTGTGTCTTGACATGAAGGAGGTTTTGTATGCTTATCTTGTTGGTGCATGAAGGACATGAAGGATTTCAGTATAAAATGAAATAAGTTCACTCTAATGGTGAAGGTGCTTACTATAAAGTGGTGACTTATATGTCTTGAATGCAATGTGTGGTTTTATATGATATGTGACCATTGAATATGCCTATATGAAGTATATGAATTTTATAATGCTTATTATATCAATGTTTTGTGAAGTTTTCACAAAAAAAGCATGATGCGTGGTTTCAAGTAAAATGTCCCTTTTTAAATGCATGTTTTTGCATGGTTTTCATACTTAGTGCATTATTGTACTAAAATCACTCTTCTTTACATTTTTTACACAAAGTGTAGGTCATGGATGCTTAAAGGATGTCTATGTGGTTAAGATCTTGATATATGATTCCCAAGCTCAAGGAAAGGAATCCTTATGTTCCAAGGATTTCATATGTCATGTGTATATTCAATGTATTGTAATAGCTTAAATATTATGTTATGATGTTTAAGGGTCGTGACCCTAATCTATTCTATGATGTTCGGTAAAAGATGGAAAAATAGACTTAGAGTGTAACTATGTATTTTTAATTATATTTTTATATAATGGAAGTGATGTTCTAGCATATGATATGCTATGAAAAGTTTTAAAAAAATTTCTGCTAAATTTACCTATGACAATGCGATGAATGATGACTTTGGTCTTTTATAAGACCTCCAAGAGGTTAAGTCAGCCATGTTACTTCTAGGGGTGCTCCCCGGTCGTTACAAACGTGGTATAAGATCATGAATTTATGAAAGTTGTATTAGGTTACAAAAGTCTCATAATTACCACATCTAGTAAATTTTGTTTTCATTGGTAGTGAGTCGCGACATATACATGTGTGAGAGGCTATTGGACGATAGAATTTCGCTTCTTCATCATTCTCATGTCGTGTGTAACGACCTGTTTAATCGTTTTGAGCAGCAGAATTATTTCTGAAAAACTGGCTGGGGACGACGGGTGTCACGACGGACCGTCGTAGTCACGACGGCCCGTCGAGGATGTGTCTCCCATGACACTTAGAATTCTTCAATTTGGATATAAAAATCGACTCTCTGTAAATTGTGACGGACCTGCAGGACGTGCCGTCACATCCACGACGAACGTCGTGAGTTTTCGTTGCAAAACACTTCAACTTTTGAGAATTTGGTACGAGAAACGAGTTTCTGACCGTCAGGCGGAGGTGCAGGACGGACCGTCACAGGTGTGACGGGCCGTCACAGCCCACCTGGAACTGGGGAGGTGCGACGACCACCGTGACGGACCGTCGCAGGACGACGGCCCGTCACAGGTCACGCAGATCCCAGTCAGAATAGGATTTCTCCACACGTTTTAAGGGTCGTTTTGGGACTATTCTTTCCTAATTATAAAGATTGAGGATTAATATTAATAGGTCTAATTACTAGGGGTTAAAAGGGGTAACCTTAAGTTAATTAGTGGGTTTATTGTCCTCTTTATTTCTTAATTATATGATAATTAGGGTAAAGGAAAGAGGGTTTGATAAAACAAAAGAGAAAGAACAAGAGAGAGAAAAGAGAAACGAATTGAGGGAGATTGAACGAGAAGAACAAAGCTTGGGAGAATTCTTGCTGATTTCAATTCTTCGGTGGAGGTAGTTATGTGTTGTGTTACGATATTCGTAGTGAACTCTTAATAGTGAATGATATGTATTGATTGTATTGTAAACCCTGCTATATGCTTCTTTATGTCTTGCATGAATATGATGATGTGATTTTGATAAGACAAGCATGATGAAAACTATCTAATCCCAAATCATGAAAGAAACTGTAATCTATGTTATTAATGAGGATGCCTTGGTATAAAAGAAGGCTTGATGAATTAAAGTGATGGGATTGAGATGCCTTGGTATCGAGAAGGCTTGATGACCGGATAGAATGAGATTAGTGGATCGGAGTGTCACGTTCCGACACATATCATTAGTGGATCGGAGTGTCACGTACCGACACATAGTATTAGTGGATCGGAGTGTCACGTTCCGACACATAGTATTAGTGGGACGGGTGTCACGAACCGACACGTAGAACTAGGGGATCGGAGTGTCACATACCGACACACATAGGGGATCGGAGTGTCACATTCCGACACATATAGGGGATCAGAGTGTCACGTTCCGACACATATAGGGATCGGAGTGTCACGTTCCGACACATATAGGGATCGGAGTGTCACGTACGACACAATAGTGGTAGGGGATCGGAGTGTCACGTACCGACACAAGAGGAAGAAAGATAATGAATCTTGAAAGATGATAACATACTCAACATAATGAACTTAATTCCCAAATGAGCATGGCATTGAGGCTTGAGTCCTCATGGGGACTTGGTGGTACTTATGATGTTTAAACACTTGTTGTTGCTACATGTTGAGTAATGTAGTTGATTTACATTATTATTGATATATACTGTTCCCTATTTGGAGTTGGCCGATGATATCTACTCAGTACTTGTTGTTGTACTGACCCCCCTACCTTTATGTTTTCGTCTTTGTATTTGTGTTATGCAGCAAACGTTCCGTCAACTTCAATCAACAGTAGATCTAGCCAGTCTTCACTTCATCGGAAATTCAGGGTGAGCTAATGCGTCTAGCTTGGACTTGTCTTCTTCTTCAAGTCCTTGATGCCTTGAACTTCCGGCATGGACTAGCTAGTATTTGTTTTAGCTTCTTAGACAGTTTTAGTTTAGCAATTTGAGATAGATGTTCTTGTGATGATGACTTCCAGATTTTGGGGAATATAATAGTTTTGAGTTATAGAAGTTGATTATTGATTTTACTAATGAATTTAAGTCTTCCGCATTACTTTATTGATATATGTTAAAACGATAAGTGTTAAATTGGTTGGTTCGCTCACATAGGAGGGTAGATGTGGGTGCCAGTCGCGTCCCCGATTTGGGTCGTGACAAACTTGGTATCAGAGCATTAGGTTCGTTGGTCTCATCACACAAGAAACAGGTCTAGTAGAGTCTTAAGGAATGGTAGGGGGACGCCTTTACTTTTCCTTGAGAGGCTATAAGACTTTAGGAAAATTCACTCTTTCATTCTTTCTTTCGTGCTACTACTTGAGTCCAATTGGTATCTGGGCGATACGAATTGGTATCTGACCATCTTCACTCTATTTCGCAGATGGTTAGAACTAGAGCAACGACCGCACCAGCACAAACAACGGAAAGACAAGAAACACTGAGCCAGCCACTGGGGCTGTAGCTCGAGGAAGGAAAGCGGCAAGAGGCCGTGGTAGAGGTCGTGGGAGGACGTCCTCTAGAGGAAGAGACGAGCGCCTAGCCATCTGATACTAGGCGTGACTCCTCCACCGACCGAGGAGGTGATAAGAGAGGGGGAGGAAGGGGAGAATGAACAAGGGCAATAATGAGGAAATGCCACCCCAACCTACCCCAGAGATGATCACCAGGTACTTGCTTATCTGTGGGTTATCCGATCAGGGTCAGACACCTCCAGTGGTTTCTGCACCAACACCTCCGGTTTCAGAGGTACGACATGTGGCTACTATGGCTCCCCGCATGGATGCATCATTGGGAATAGGCACATTTCCACGTCTGACTACCTGGCCTATTTGACAAATGATCAGCATGAACTTTTCAGTAAGTTCTTGAAATTGAAACCTCCAGTCTTTAAGGGCGCAGAATCAGAGGATGCCTACGATTTTCTGGTTGATTGTCATGAGCTACTACACAAGATGGGTATAGTAGAACGGTTTGGCGTTGAGTTCGTGAGCTATCAGTTCCAGGGAACGCCAAAATGTGGTGGCGTTCACATGTTGAGTGTCAACCAACAGAGGCACCCCACCTATGACTTGGGAATCATTCTCTAGCTTGTTTATGGAGAAGTATATCCCAAGGACTTTGAGAGATAGGAAAAGGGATGAGTTCTTGAGTCTTGAACAGGGAAGGATGACGGTTAATGCATATGAGGCTAAATTTCGCGCACTATCCAGATATGCCACCCAACTTTGTTTCAGTCCACAAGAACGGATCCGCCGTTTTGTGAAGGGGTTGAGGTCAGAATTGCGAATTTCCGCCTTACAGATAGCGGCAACGGCAACATCCTTCCAAGAGGTGGTAGACTTTGTGATAGGGTGGAAGGAGTGAAGCCAGATGACTTCACCACGACATCGACATCAAAGAGGTTTCGAAGGGGAGGTGAGTTTAATGGTTCTCACTCTAGAGGACAGAGCTCCGGAGGTTACTCAAGTCGACCAATTCAGTCTTCGCTACAGACTGTAGTTGGGGGTCCACCTCAGAACGGTCACAACTTTTTCCGAGAGACCTATGCCCGACTCCAGAGAGTGTATGGATGTGGGGAGATTGGACATTTAGGAGGAATTGTCCAAAACAGAGTTACAGACCCCCAATAGCTAGAGGTAGAGGTGGTCATGGTAGAGGCCGATTTTCTGAGGACGTGGTGGTTCGAGGTAATGGTGGTCACTAAAACGGCCGAGGAGATGGGCAAACTGGAGCCACACTACTACACAACATGGTAGGGGCAACGGACAGACTAGTGATAGGGCCCATTGTTACGCTTTCCCTGGGAGATCTGAAGCGGAGGCGTCTGATGCTGTTATCACAGGTAATCTTTTGGTTTGTGATTGCATGGCATCTGTATTATTTACCCTGGCTCCACGTTTCATATGTATCTTCATCATTTGCTAATGGTCTAAATTTGCATTGTGAATTACTGACATGCCTATTCGTGTTTCTACTCCGGTGGGTGAGTCTGTGGTAGTTGAAAGGTATACAGTCTTGTTTGGTGATTTTGTGGGGAGCAACACTTATGTAGACTTGGTTATTTAGAAATGGGTGACTTTGATGTATTTTGGGTATGACTTGGCTTCTCCGAATTTTGCGATTTTGGATTGTAATGCTAAAACTGTTACGTTTAGCCAAGCCTGGGACAGATCCGTTGTGTGGGGGGTGACTACACTTCCAATCCGGTGCGTATTATCTCCTTTCTTGTGCTCAGAGGATGGTTAGTAAAGGGTGTTTAGCTTTCTTGGCACATCTCAAGGATGACACTATCCAAGTACCCTCAATTGAATCAGTTTCGGTAGCTCGAGAATTTTTGGATGTGTTCCCTGCAGATCTTCCTTGTATGCCACCAGATAGGGATATTGACTTCTGTATCGACCTTGAACCGGGCACTCGCCCCATTTCTATACCCCCGTATAGAATGGCTCCCCGATTAAGAGAGTTAAAGGCTCAACTTCAAGAGTTGTTGAGCAAGGGCTTCATTAGACCAAGCGCATCTCCTTGGGGTGCTCCAGTTTTGTTTGTGAAGAAGAAGGATGGGAGTTTTAGGATGTGCATAGACTACAGACAACTGAACAAGGTAACTATTAAGAACAAGTATCCTCTTCCTCGCATTGATGACTTGTTCGATCAGTTACAAGGTGCTTGTGTCTTCTCTAAGATTGACTTGAGATCCGGTTATCATCAATTGAAAATACGGGCAACAGATGTACCAAAGACTGCTTTTCGAACTAGGTATGGACATTATGAATTTGTGGTGATGTCCTTTGTCTTACGAATACCCCTGCTGCGTTCATGAGTTTATGAATGGGATTTTAAGCCATATTTGGATCTCTTCGTGATTGTATTTATTGATGACATATTGGTATACTCAAAGAGCAAGAGGAACATGAAGAGCATTTGAGAATGGTATTGGAAACGTTGAGGGAGAAAAAGCTTTACACCAAGTTCTCTAAGTGTGAGTTTTGGCTAGATGCAGTTCCTTCTTGGGGCACGTGGTTTTCTAAGGATGGAGTAATGGTGGATCCTTCTAAGATTGAGACAGTGAAGAATTGGGTAAGACCCACTAATGTGTCAGAGATAAGGAGTTTTGTGGGGTTAGCTAGCTACTACCCGCCGCTTTGTCAAAGGATTCTCTTCTATTGCTTCCCAATTGACGAACTTGACTAAGCAGAATGTTCCATTTGTATGGTCAGATGAATGTGAGGAAAGCTTTCAGAAGCTTAAGACTTTGTTGACTACCGCACCAATTCTTATTGCCAGTAGAGGGTAAAAACTTCATTTGTTTATTGTGATGCATCCTATTCTGGGTTGGGTGCAGTGCTAATGCAAGAGAAATGTGATTGCTTATGCTTCGAGGCAATTAAAGGTGCATGAACGTAACTACCCGACCCATGATTTGGAGTTGGCCGCGGTAGTATTTGCACTAAAGCAATGGAGGCACTATTTGTATGGGGTTAAGTGTGAGGTCTATACGGACCATCGTAGCCTACAAGTATGTCTTCACTCAGAAAGACTTGAACTTGAGACAGAGGAGATGGATGGAACTACTGAAGGACTACGACATCACTATCTTGTATCATCCGGGGAAGGCTAATGTTGTAGCGGATGCTCTAAGTAGAAAGGCCGGAAGCATGGGAAGTCTAGCTCATTTGCAAGCTTCTAGACGCCCATTGGCTAGAGAGGTGCATATTCTGGCTAATGACCTTATGAGGTTAGAAATAAATGAGAAGGGAGTATTGTTAGCTTGTGTAGAGGCAAAATCTTCTTTTCTTGATCAGATTAAGGGGAAACAGTTTGATGATGAGAAGCTAAGTCGAATCCGAGATAAAGTGTTGCAAGGAGAGGCTAAAGAGGCAATAATCGATGGAGAAGGTGTTTTGAGGATTAAGGGAAGGGTATGTGTACCCCGCATCGATAATTTGATCACCACTATTCTGACAGAGGCTCATATTTCCGGATATTCTATACATCCTGGTGCAACCAAGATGTATCGCGATCTAAAGCAACACTTCTGGTGGAGTAGAATGAAGCGTGATATTGTTGAGTTTGTTGCCAAATGTCCAAATTGTCAACAAGTAAAGTATGAACACCAGAGGCCCAGAGGAACACTTCAGAGAATGCCCATTCCTGAATGGAAGTGGGAGAGAATCGCGATGGACTTCGTGGTTGGTCTTCCCAAGACATTGGGTAAGTATGACTCGATTTGGGTGATTGTTGATAGGTTAACTAAGTCTGCTCACTTCATTCCTGTCAAGGTGACTTACAATGCAGAGAAGTTAGCCAAGATCTATATCTCAGAAATCGTTCGATTGCATGGAGTTCCGCTATCCATCATATCAGATAGAGGTACGCAGTTTACTTCTAAGTTTTGGAAAACATTGCATGCGGAATTGGGTACTAGGTTGGACCTTAGTACTGCGTTCCATCCTCAGACCGATGGTCAGTCTGAACGAACGATTCAAGTGTTGGAGGATATGCTTCGTGCATGCGTGATAGAGTTTGGTGGCCATTGGGATAGCTTCTTACCTTTGGCAGAGTTTTCATACAATAATAGCTATCACTCTAGTATCGACATGGCTCCATTTGAAGCATTGTATGGGAGGAGATGTAGGTCTCCCATTGGTTGGTTTGACGCCTTTGAAGTTAGACCTTGGGGGACTGATCTGTTGAGAGATTCTATGGAGAAGGTGAAAGCTATTCAAAAAAGATTCTAGCGGCGCAAAGTAGACAAAAGGAGTATGCAGACCGAAAGGTTAGAGACTTGGAGTTCATGGAAGGTGACAAGTCTTGTTGAAGGTTCACCCATGAAAGGGTGATGCGGTTTGGCAAAAGAGGTAAGCTAAGTCCAAGGTATATTGGACCATTTGAAGTGCTTAAGCGAATAGGGGAGTTGGCTTATGAATTAGCCTTGCCCCCAGGTCTGTCCGGAGTACATCCGGTATTCCATGTGTCCATGTTGAAAAGATACCATGGAGATGGAAACTACGTCATCCGTTGGGATTCAGTTTTGTTGGATGAGAACTTGACTTATGAAGAGGAACCGGTTGCTATATTAGATAGAGAAGTTCGCAAGTTGAGGTCGAGAGAAATTGCATCCATCAAGGTCCAATGGAAGAATCGACCGGTTGAAGAGGCTACTTGGGAGAAGGAGGCGGATATACAAGAAAAATACCCACATCTGTTTACAGATTCAGGTACTCCTTTTCGCCACTATTTTTCTTCTTTTGATCGTTCGGGGACGAACGATGGGTAAATTGGTATCTATTGTAACGACCTGTTTAGTCGTTTTGAGCAGCAGAATTATTTCTGGAAAAACTGGCTGGGACGACGGGTGTCACGATGGACCGTCGTAGTCACGACGGCCCGTCGAGGGTGTGTCGTCCCATGACACTTAGAATTCTTCAATTTGGATATTAAAATCGACTCTCTGTAAATTGTGACGGACCTGCAGGACGTGCCGTCACATCCACGACGAACCGTCGTGAGTTTTCGTTGCAAAACACTTCAACTTTTGAGAATTTGGTACGAGAAACGAGTTTCTGACCGTCAGGACGGAGGTGCAGGACGGACCGTCACAGGTGTGACGGGCCGTCACAGCCCACCTGGAACCTGGGGAGGTGCGACGACCACCGTGACGGACCGTCGCAGGCACGACGGCCCATCACAGGTCACGCAGATCCCAGTCAGAATAGGATTTCTCCACACGTTTTAAGGGTCGTTTTGGACTATTCTTTCCTTAATTATAAAGATTGAGGATTAATATTAATAGGTCTTATTACTTAGGGGTTAAAAGGGGTAACCTTAAGTTAATTAGTGGGTTTTATTGTCCTCTTTATTTCTTAATTATATGATAATTAGGGTAAAGGAAAGAGGGTTTGAATAAAACAAAAGAGAAAGAACAAGAGAGAGAAAAGAGAAACGAATTGAGGGAGATTGAACGAGAAGAACAAAGCTTGGGAGAATTCTTGCTGATTTCAATTCTTCGGTGGAGGTAGGTTATGGTTGTGTTACGATATTCGTAGTGAACTCTTAATAGTGAATGATATGTATTGATTGTATTGTAAACCCTGCTATATGCTTAATTGTATGCTTGCATGAATATGATTATGTGATTTTGATAAGACAAGCATGATGAAAACTATCTAATCCCAAATCATGAAAGAAACCGTAATCTATGTTATTAATGAGGATGCCTTGGTATAAAAGAAGGCTTGATGAATTAAAGTGATGGGATTGATGATGCCTTGGTATAGAGAAGGCTTGATGAACGGATAGATTGAGATTAGTGGATCGGAGTGTCACGTTCCGACACATAGTATTAGTGGATCGGAGTGTCACGTACCGACACATAGTATTAGTGGATCGGAGTGTCACGTTCTGACACATAGTATTAGTGGGACGGGTGTCACGAACCGACACGTAGAACTAGGGGATCGGAGTGTCACGTACCGACACACATAGGGGATCGGAGTGTCACGTTCCGACACATATAGGGGATCAGAGTGTCACGTTCCGACACATATAGGGGATCGGAGTGTCACGTTCCGACACATATAGGGGATCGGAGTGTCACGTACCGACACATAGTGGTAGGGGATCGGAGTGTCACGTACCGACACAAGAGGAAGAAAGATAATGAATCTTGAAAGATGATAACATACTCAACATAATGAACTTAATTCCCAAATGAGCATGGCATTGAGGCTTGAGTCCTCATGGATGAACTTGGTGGTACTTATTGATGTTTAACACTTGTTGTTGCTACATGTTGAGTAATGTAGTTGATTTACATTATTATTGATGTATACTGTTCCCTATTTGGAGTTGGCCAATGATATCTACTCAGTACTTGTGGTTGTACTGACCCCCTACCTTTATGTTTTCATCTTTGTATTTGTGTTATGCAGCAAACGTTCCGTCAACTTCAATTCAACAGTAGATCTAGCCAGTCTTCACTTCATCGGAAATTCAGGGTGAGCTAATGCGTCTAGCTTGGACTGGGTCTTCTTCTTCAAGTCTTGATGCCTTGAACTTCCGGCATGGACTAGCTAGTATTTGTTTTAGCTTCTTAGACAGTTTTAGTTTAGCAATTTGAGATAGATGTTCTTGTGATGATGACTTCCAGATTTTGGGGAATATAATAGTTTTGAGTTATAGAAGTTGATTATTGATTTTACTAATGAATTTAAGTCTTCCGCATTACTTTATGTTGATATATGTTAAAACGATAAGTGTTAAATTGGTTGGTTCGCTCACATAGGAGGGTAGATGTGGGTGCCAGTCGCGTCCCCGATTTGGGTCGTGACATCGTGTCATAGAACTTAACTCTATAAGATCTCTCTTTTATATTTTCTTGTCTGGTGGTCATTTAGATGTGATTGCTTGGATGAGATGGATCTCTATGCTTGAGAGAGAAAAGTTGAGTTTTGATATGTTTGTTTGTATGGTATGAGTATGTGTGAAGGTGAATTTGTCACACTTTGATTATGTAATGCCAATCATGTCCATATATGTGAAATATGTCAAAATCAGATGTTGATATGATGTCCTTTGTGGCTACATATAATAGCTATATGAAATGGCATGTTTTGTTGGGAATTATGTATCCGGATATAGTTAAAGCATGCTAGAAATTACTATGGTTAAAATGAGTTTCTTTTTGGAATTTTATGCCACTATATGGTTGTCACGACCCGGATTCTAGAATCCCGATCACAATCGGCATTGTTGACCTCTCAGAGGTCGCAGACAAGTCTTTTCTTGCATTCATCACATTCATCTAGTTAAATTTGCGGAAAATTTAAAATATTTTAAACTAATGAAGTACACATTGACTTCGTATACTTCACACATAGATACATCATATACTAAGCTCAAGGTAAAGGAAAACCATCTAACAATTGCGGAATCAATTAGAATAAAAGAATAACATATCATAGTAGTTTACCAAAACGGCCTTGTTACAAAGCTTCTAATAAATGTGTGATTTAAACGACAGTGACAACATCAACTAGCTATGTCTAAATACTAATGCTAGTCTAAAAATGTAGCATCCACGAAATCAAGAGGACCTACCAAATGGTCTGGAGAATGCTGAGTCCAAATTGCTGCGATGAGTCTTCAATTTACTCTCTGACCTGCACCTATAAAATAGTAAATTGCATAGGGTTATTATGCAAATTGTACGAAGTATGAGTGTATTCACATATACACATAAGGCTATGCATGATTATGGAAAGCTCTTCCTAAACAACATGCCATTTCTGGAAAGTAACATCACTAGACTTTCCTAATTTGTTATTTGTGAATTCTGATATGAATATGGCGTATGTTAATTTATTCAAAGCATACAAGTAATTTTATATGTGAGTACAAGACATTAGGATCATCAACATATTTTTTAGAACAATTCGGGCGAAGATTTGAAATTTTAGTATCCCCTAACCCGAGAGCTCTATTCTTGACACTGAGTTGATTTTTAAGTCTTTTTCTTCTTCTTATTGTGTAGTTCAATAATTCCTTTGGTCGTATGTTTTAAATACAAGTGCAATGATTCATTGTAGTACCATACCCACGATGAATCAAATAAGTAATCCAAGGTGAGATAGAAACATATAAGGAGTCATTATAAGCCAATTTTGTTTAGCTTTGCTCATTATTTCCTGAAACATCATCGGTATTAATATTGACAACTGACATTGTTAAGATCTTACTTTCATAGCTCACTTTGAACATACGTTCCATCATATTTCTTTCTTGCTTTCTTGGAGACATCTTTTGAAGTAAGATCATGCGAGCTAACATGAAATCCAGTGTCTTCCCCACACCAACAAGAGGTGATTCGCCGGTTAAAATGAATCTAGATCATGTGAGCTACTCATTAAATTCAGTGTTTTTCCCACACCGAAAAGTTGTGATTCCCGGCTAAGGCAAATCCATCTCAAGTGTCTAACCCACACCGAAAGGGGTGGCTCACGTCTATAGTGAACCAAAACTTTTTTTGAGGATTAACCGACATAGATCATGTGAGCTAAACATTAAATTAAGTGCCTACTCCACACCAAAAAGAGGTGATCTCACCGACCAAGGTGAGGTAGAAACATACCTAGCTCTCTTTGGTGGAAACCACAAGCTAGTTGCTATTTTTTCTAGACATAGTTCGAAGACTAGGGACGTAAGGAGACTATTTATCCACCTAAGTGAGAGCCTCGTCTCATCAGACTTACACGTGCAAACACATGGTCATAACTAGGGGGTGCCGAATTCATCATAAATTAAGATTTTTGGGGGGTGCGGAATTCATCATAAGTTAAGATGAGTTAAGATATATATATTTCTTCTAATAATTATTTTAATCTAATTATTTCTTCAAGGTTGTTTATTATATATTCTATATATAATATATCTTGGGTTCTTTGATACATATTTAAATTCTCTTGTATTAATTGTTCTAATAATCTTATTTTCCATAGTTTCTATCCAATATTCTAAGTAGTCATAGTTTTATTTTAATCTGAATCTATTTCTAAATCGTATATATCTATTCTTTCTATTTCTAATTCTTGTAAATTTATTTCATACCATTCTTGATTTAATATATCTTCTAAATCATATTCAAATATTTTTTCCCATATAACTCTTTTTATGTCATCAATTTCGATATCTTTAAGTATATAAAATCAATGTTTTATAGCTTCTTATTTAATCGTACATTGTAAACATGTTTATTTTTTATTATGCAGCTTTTTCTTCAGTTATTCCTTCATATCATATCATAATCTAATTAAATTCATATTAGTTTATTATAAGCTAGAGAATCGTTATCATGTTTTCCGTTCACTACTAGCATCGTACTTTAGCGGATAATTACTGCTTATCAGTGCCTCAACCTTGTGTACTCCCCTTAACGGCATCCCTCGCCTACCGATTTCTACTGTGGGATGGCATAGTCTAGCAGTTTTCTCCCTGTTTTCCGTTTACTAGCAAACTAGAATTCATGATTCAAATATTTCTAGTGTATAATAACTAACCTAAATTTAATCAATCATATATATAATATTCAGGAATATATGAAATTAGTTCTGCATATCTAATAAATAATATACCTTTGCCTCTTGATTTGTCATGTATCTGAGATATCTGATTGTATTTCCGATTATTCCATATGTTTTTCTTAGTTTGTATCTTTGAGAGAGTTTTGTATTTTGAGAGAGGGTTTATTAACTTGAACTTTAGTTTGGCATTGCATGCCTTTCATTTACAATTTTGCAATCTATATATAGTAAATCCTAAGCCTGCACATAAGTGCGTCTACTGTACACTTTAAGAATTTTGAACAAAACTTTACAAATGACCGGCTATACACATTGGCCTTTCAAAAAAGCAAAAGTTATTTACTGTACAAAGGAATCTTCTCTTTCTTTTTACATTTTTTATCTCTTTGTCTGCCATCTTTTCTATCTTTATGTCTCTTTTTCTTTTGTCACTTTTTCTTTGTCTGCCATATCTCTTTTTCTTTTCTTCATCCTTATCTTATCTTGCATCTTTATCTCCTGTCTTTTCCAAATCAACATCTGGTATTATGTTATCTTCTCCATTGCATTTGGAGCATCCTGTTTTGGATATTTATGTCCAATAAGTTTGCAATATCTGGTTAATAATTCTTCTGAAATAAATTCCTTTTTCAATGTTCTTGTCGTAGGTTGTTCTTCTGGTTTTAATGTGACAAAATTCATCGCTGGACTTCATCCATATCTGCTCTTCTTAACTCTCTAGAGTTTGAATATATCATAATTTGATCTCTAGGCGTAATAACTCCATATAGCGTTTCCATTTAAATAGTTGTGTGCTAACTCCTGTATAATAGTTGATATACCAATTATTCTTTTATTGTCATAAAAATTCGGTATTTCTATTTTCGGTATTTCGTTTTGATGTCCCATATCTTCTGGTATGATCATATCTTTTGTTAATCCTATTTGATAACTTGAATCAGTGACTTAATTTCTTCATACAATATCTATGCTGGTGCTGTATAAAACTTGATATAAAACAAGTTTCCTCTTGTAACTCTTTTGTCTGTGATAAATGCTTTGTATAACTCTGGTATTCCAGTAATTTCTTCTCCGTCGTATGTATATACTATAATAAGTAGTCGATAACTGTAACATGTTTTTACTAAGTTTGAACTAGTTTTAGTTTGTGCAATTAATCTATTATATCCTTGTAGTTTTTGGGTTATATAATCTTCGTTTGGGTTTTTGGTTTGTGTGGATCTGGGGTTTAAATTTAAATATGTTTGGATCTTATATATGTTTTCAATGTATGATTGTGTGATATAATTGTATCTTTTTTTATCACTCTGTATACTAACTGCGTATGTAGAAGTTTGCGGTTCTGTGGGTATATGTTTTTGTGTGTTTTGGGTAAATGGTTTTATAAATAGCTGGTTTAAGTTTCTATTTCGTGATTTCTCACTAACTTTCCTGGTTGTACCTGCAGCTGTATTTAAACAAACGTTATGGGTTGTAGGGAGTTTCCCATCGTCTCCTTTAATCTCTGGAATTTTATCGTCTTCCGATCGACGTAGCTCCACATTTTTATAGTCATGCTGCTGACTTATATTAACTTTAGACTTCAGGTTATCTTCATTAGGCTTTAGCTTTTGCATCTCATTGTCCATTATGTCCACTTTGGTACAAAGTGTAGTAATGGCTTTAAGTAGCTCTTCGATTGTATCTTCATTTTTGTTATCAGTATGAGTAGCTTTGTCTTGACAAGTAGTCTGCAACACCATTCTTGTTAGTCTTTATTACTTCAATGTAAATGTAAAGTTTAATATATTTAATACCAATCTTCTAATTTCTTTTGTTGTTACTGAATCTTGTATTTTTCTTGTTAACCACCATTTTACTTGTGTATTATCTGTTCTTACAATAAATTTGTTATATTACAATATATGGCTCAAATGCTAATAAACATTTATATACAGAAAATAATCTTTCCTATTTATTTCCCATTTTATTTCCGTATTTGTACATGTGCATGAATAATATCTATAGTGATATTCTATATTACTATTCATATTTATATTTCAATACTCCTCTATAACTCTTTTCACTTGCATCAGTTTCTACTATATAAATAAATTTTTTTATCTTCATTCGGAAAACATAATTTCGGTAATGTTTTACATAATAATTTTATCTTTTGTATTTGTGTTTGATCTCTATTATCAAAATGGTATTCTACGTCTTTCTTTAGTTTTTGTTGTAATGCTTTTAAGTTTTCTGCTAATTTTGGTATATATTCCCTTACTTGGTTAACTTATCATAAAAAGGAATTTAATTTCTTTTTTGTATCTAATTGTTCATTTGAGGTTATTATTTTTTGTACTATATGCGTTTGCATCTTTATTCCATTTTTATCTATTTGTATTTCTAGAATTTATTTGTTTTTTCGTTATTTCTGCTTTCTTTTTGCTTAAACTTATTCCTGAGTGTTGTATTATACGTTTAAATTTTTCTAATAATCTTATGTGTTCATCTTGTGTTTTAGAATATAATAATATATCATCAATGTATACCATACAATTTTCTAGTTGTTTTAAATAGTTATCCATAAAATGTTGAAATCTACCTGGTGCATTTTTATATCCAAATGGTAATACATTCCATTCGTAAAATCCTTGTGGTATTGTGAATGCTGTAAGTTTTTTAGATTCTTCTTCAAATTTCAAATGATAAAATCCTGATTTACAATCAAATTTACTAAAGTAATTAATCCTTGTATTTGTCTTATTGTTAATATTTTATTTGGTATTGGATAATTATATGTTTTAGTTTTTGCATTTATTTTTATAATCAATTACCATTCTACTTTTTCCTCTTTTTTGTTCACTATTTATTAACAATAAATGCCGGACTTGTATGTTTACTATTACTTCTTGTGTATATCCATTTTTTAGTAATTCATTTATATGTATTTTAAATTCATTTAAATCATTAAAATTATATTTTAATGGTTTTGTGTTGTTATTAACTATTTTCATCAATCAATTCAATTTTAACTTCTGTTTTATTTTTCCCATCCTTTTAAAGGATCTTTTTCATATAATAATTCTAATTTTTCTTGGATTATTTTAACTTTATCTAAGGAAAATATAATTAATTCTATTCTAGGTCTTCCTCTTTTATATTTATTTTTTTCTTTTTTTTGTGTAATTTTTTCACTGCCTTTAATCCATTCCGTTGTTTTTCTTCTTTTGATACCTACTCTTCTTGCTCCTATCTTTTGTTTACATGTGTGTGTGAACTACCTGTGTGTTTTTGTTATTATATGTGGATATAATTTCTCTAAAAATGGCATTCCTAATAACATATCCTTTGTTGTAGTTAAAAATTATATATTTCGTTTGCAGTTAATATTTTATCCCATATTTGTATTTTTATATCTTTTACCTTATACGTGATCATACTTCCTTCATTATTAAATCTTGTTACTACTATTGTTGTTTTTAACTTTTCCCATTTTTCTTCTGGTAAACAATTGTATATACATATATTAGCCTCTACTCCTGTATCTATCATTTGTGTATAATATCTGTTATAATATCCTTCTATTATTATCTTTGCGAGTATACATATTTTCATATTTTTTACATTAAATTCCTTTTTATTACGACTTTTTTATTTTGGTAATTTATCGTTAGTTGTTTATCCTCTATATTGTATGGTTTTACTTGTTCTAGCAATTTATTCTTAATGTTATATTTTCATTTCCTTGATATATTTTAAATTTTATTATCATTGGTTATACCTCCAATTATTTGTAACGACCTGTTTAGTCGTTTTGAGCCGCAGCAGAACGAAATTCTGGAAAAACTGGCCCAAACTACGGACCCCCGACGGACCGTCATAGGCCCGACGGTCCGTCACAGAGGTCCGTTCCATGACACTTAGAAGTTTGAAAATCGGGTACTGAAAATCGACTCTCTGTAAATTGTGACGGACCTGCAGGACGTGCCGTCACATCCACGACGAACCGTCGTGAGTTTCCGTTGCAAAACCTTCAACGTTTGGAATTTTTGGTTCGAGAAACGAGTTTCTGACCGCCATGACGGACGTGCAGGACGACCGTCACAGCGTGACGGACGTCACAGCGTCCGTGGCGACGATGGGAACTGGGGAGGCACGACGGCCTGTGCGACGGACCGTCGCACCCACGACGGCCCGTCACCGGTGTGGGCAGTCCCAGGCATTTAGGATTTCTTTCCTCGTTTTAAGGGTCGTTTTTGATTATTCTTTCCTTAATTATAAGGATTGGGGGGTAACATTAACAAGTCTAATTCTTAGGGGTTAAAAGAGGTAACCTTAAGTAAATTAGTGGGGTTTTATTGTCCTTTTTCACACTTAATTATGATTAATTAGGGTAAAGGAAAGAGGGTTTGAAATAAAACAAAGAGAAAGAACAGAAAAGGGATAGAGAGCAGATCGATCGAGGAGAGAAGAATAGCGAGCTTGGGAAATTTCTTGTTGATTCCAATTCTTCGGTGGAGGTAGGTTATGGTTTTATATTACTATTCGTAGTGAAACTCTTGGTAGTGAATAATATGTGTTGATGATATTGTAACCTGTCTATAATGCTTATTGTATGCTGTATGAATATGATTATGTGTTGTTTTTAAAACAAGCATGATGAAAACCATTGAATCCAAATCTTGAAAGAAACTTTAATCTAATGATATTAATGATTATGCCTTGGTATAAAGAAGGCTTGATGAATTAGTGTATTGGAATTGATGATGCCTTGGTTATAGAAGGCTTGATGAACGGATATAATGAGATTAGTGGATCGGAGTGTCACGTTCCGACACATAGAATTAGTGGATCGGAGTGTCACGTTCCGACACTAGAATTAGTGGATCGGAGTGTCACGTTCGACACATATATTAGTGGGACGGTGTCACGAACCGACACGTGATATAGGGGATCGGAGGTGTCACGTACCGACACATGTAGGGGATCGGAGTGTCACGTTCCGCACATATAGGGGATCGGAGTGTCACATTCCGACACATATAGGGGATCGGAGTGTCACGTTCCGACACATAGTGGTAGGGGATCGGAGTGTCACGTACCGATACAAGAGGAAGAATAATGAATCTCGAAAGATGTTAATATACTTACATAATGAACTTAATTTCCAAATGAGTATGTATTGAGGCTTGAGTCCTCATGGATAACTTGATGGTATATTGACGATTGTAATACTTGTTGGCTACATGTTGAGTTTATAGTTGATTTATAATATTACTTGATATATATTGTTCCCTATTTTGAGTTAACCGAGATGATATCTACTCAGTACTTGTGGTTGTACTACCCCCTACTTTATGTTTCCCTCTTGTTATTTGTGTTATGCAGCAAACGTTCCGTCAACTTCGACTCAGCAGTAGATCAAAGCCGTCTTCACTTCATCATTCATCGAAATTCAGGTGAGCTAATGCGTCTAGCTTGGACTGGGTCTCCTTCTTCAAGTCTTGATGCCTGAACTTCCGGCATGGACTAGTTTTTAAATTGGTTTTAGCTTTTTAGACATTCTTAGATTAGTAGTTTGAGATAGATGTTCTTGTGGTGATGACTTCCAGATTTTGGGAATATTAATAATAGTTTGAGTGTTTTTATTATGAGTTTAAGTCTTCCGCATTATTTTCTGTTGAATATCTTGAAATGTTAAGGTTTTAGATGGGTTTGTTCGCTCACATCGGAGGTAAATGTGGGTGCCAGTCGCGTCCCCGATTTGGGTCGTGACAGACTTGGTATCAGAGCTTAGGTTTCATTGGTCTCATCACACAAGAACAGGTCTAGTAGAGTCTTAAAGAACGGTAGGGGGACGCCTTTACTTTTCTTGAGAGGCTATAAGACTTTAGGAAAATTCCATTCTTTCATTCTTTTCTTTCGTGCTATTACTTGAGTCCAATTGGTATCTAGGTGATACAAATTGGTATCTGACCATCTTCATTCTATCTCGCAGATGGTTAGAAACTAGAGCAACGACCGCAACCCCAGAAGCACAAACGAAAGACAGAAACCTACTGAGCCAGCCACTGGGCTGTGGCTCGAGGAAGGGTAACGGCAAGAGGCCGTGGAAGAGGTCGTGGGAGGACGTCCTCTAGAGGGAGAGGACGAGCCCCTAGCCCATCTGATGCTAGGGCGGTGACTCCTCCACCGACTGAGGAGGTAGCTAGAGAGGGTGAGGAAGGGGAAACTGAACAAGGGCAGAATGAGGAAATGCCACCCCAACCTACCCCAGAGATGATCAACCAAGTACTTGCTTATCTTAGCGGGTTGTCTGATCAAGGTCAAGCACCTCCAACGGTTTCTGCACCAACACCTCCGGTTTCAGAGATACAACATGCGGCTACTATGGCTCCCCGCATGGATGCACCATTGGGAATAGGCACATTTCCACGTCTGACTACTGGGCCTATTATGACAAACGATCAACATGAACTTTTTTAGTAAGTTCTTGAAACTGAAACCTCCAGTCTTCAAGGGTGCAGATCTGAGATGCTTATGATTTCTGGTTGATTGTCATGAGCTACTACACAAAATGGGGATAGTAGAGAGGTTTGGTGTCGAGTTCGTGAGCTATCAGTTCCAAGGAACGCAAATGTGGTGGCGTTCACATGTTGAGTGTCAACCAACAGAGGCACCACTATGACTTGGGAATCATTCTCTACCCTATTTAGGAGAAATATATCCCAAGGACTTGAGAGATAGAAAGAGGGATGAGTTCTTGAGTTTGGAGCAGGTAGAAGACGGTTAAGCATACGAGGCTAAATTTCGCGCACTATCCAGATATGCCACCCAACTCTGTTTCAGTCCACAAGAACGGATCCGCCGTTTTGTGAAGGGGTTGAGGTCAGATTGCGGATTTCAGCCTTACAGATAGCGGCAACAGCAACATCCTTCCAAGAGGTGGTAGACTTTGTGATAGAGGTGGAAGGAGTGAAACCGGATGACTTCACCCAACGTCTACATCAAAGGGTTTCGAAGGGGAGGTGAGTATAATGGTTCTTATTCTAGAGGACAGAACTCCGGAGGTCACTCGAATCGACCATATACAGTCGTCACTACAGACTGTAGTTGGGGGCCACCTCAGAACGGTCAACACTACTCCGGAGACCCATGCCTGACTCCAGAGAGTGCTATGGATGTGGGGAGATTGGACATATTAGGAGAATTGTCCAAAACAGAGTTTACAGAGCCCCAATGGCTAGAGGAAGAGGTGGTAATGGTAGAGGTCGATATTCTGGAGGCGTGGTGGCCGATGTAATGGTGGTCACCAAAACGGCAGAGGTGAGGTCAAAATGGAGCCACTACTACACAACATGGTAGGGGCAACGGACAAACAAATAATGGGGCTCATTGCTACGCTTTCCCTGGGAGATCCGAAGCGGAGGCGTCTGATGCTGTTATCACAGGTAATCTTTTGGTTTGTGATTGCATGGCATCTGTGTTATTTGACCCTGGCTCCACGTTTTCTTATGTATCTTCATCATTTGCTAACGGTCTAAATTTGCATTGTGAATTACTTGACATGCCTATTCGTGTTTCTACTCCGGTGGGTGAGTCTGTGATAGTCGAAAAAGTGTATAGGTCTTGTTTGGTGAATTTTGTGGGGAGCAACACTTATGTAGATTTGGTTATTTTTAGAAATGGGTGACTTGATGTAATTCTGGGTATGACTTGGCTCTTCTCCAAACTTTGCGATTTTGGATTGTAATGCTAAACAATGACGTTAGCCAAGCCTGGGGCAGATCAGTTAGTATGGGAGGGTGACTACACTCCCAATCCGGTGCGTATCATCTCCTTTATTCGTGCCCAGAAGATGGTTAGTAAGGTTGTCTAGCTTTCTTGGCACATCTTAAGGATACACTACTCAAGTACCATCGATTGAGTCAGTTTC
>JAKWJD010000077.1:0-29143 GCA_027705065.1 Solanum peruvianum
CCGAATCTATTTTTATGTAAAGGAAGAAACGGGGAGAATGACAAATTTGTTTCTAATAGCCCCCATAGCCCAAAAGCTATTGAGGCAGTATTACCTTATGTCCAAGGTTTGATATTGAAGGGCTGCATCTACATATGATATCAAATGGTGGGATCAAAAAGAAGATAAAATTTAACATATTATCATTATGTGGGAGCTATATAAGAGAGGAAGAACAAAGAAGGCATAAAAATGAATCTTCATATAATAAGATATACTATCAATGAGAATTGATTTTTCACCATCTTATTAAGGTAAAGTTCAATTATATGAGAAAAGTATCACATCATGGAAAGGTTTGTTTGACATGGTTAGGGATACACCCAATTCATGAGGAGATAACTTTCATTAGTTTGTTTCACATCCATTTCGTTTTCGGGAAACTTACAAATACAACAATAAGATAGCATAATATCTAATATTTTCTATCATTTAAATTAATTATAAAATCTTCTCTTTTTTGAAAAACTTTTTTCTCTCTTCATCCCCGGATACATCATACTCATTCTCCATACACCACACTTAACTCCCCCAAAACCACATCTACAAATTCTCAACGTATCAATCGTTTCATCTAACTCCGCATATTTGAATTACAAATATATTATTCTAGAACTTATCATTAGTTTCAAATTCTAAAAGAAGGTAGAGGAATTTCTTCATCATCTATTGTGTTTTCCATATATAAGAATTTTGGATTAAATAGTTTCAATTTACTAATATAATGTATCCGCGAGCAATGAAGATATTGTTTCTCGTCAATTTTGATTCTAATACGGATGGTTTTGTTCAAAATATATCCAAACACCGCAAGGATTCTTTGATGATAAAGAAATTCCAGACTGTGAAATTATGAAAGGATGCGAATTCTAGTTCGAAATCACTGGTTGCAAAATCTTCATGGGGGAGGGGGAGTCGAGGGTGTCACTACACAACCTTCTTTACAAAAGATTTAATTTTTTAACGCATCTGCCTGATATTGATGTATTTGCTTATGTACTGTTTTATGTTTTGTCGTGTACAATGTATCCAATAGAAATCTTATATTGATAATGACCCCAATCATTTAAACATAAGCCAGTATTAATCATGTTCATAATTATGTATCTAATATATATATATGAAAAATTTCAGGTGTTACTATATGGTCTTCTCTATCCATTATTAGAATTTCTAATGTGTCTGATTGATATTTTATATTTACTTATTATCATATTTTATGTTTCAACTATCAAGTACATTACAAGTTTCTTATGTTCTATGTATCTCGTACAAATCTTATTATTGATACATTACTCCAATTATTTCAAGCATAAAATAGTACTAATCCCATTCATAATTATGTATCTAATACATAAATATGAAAAAATGAATTATATTTTAGTAACCGATCGGTACGTATACCCACTGTTATTTATCTAAAAAGGTTATGTATCGGGCTATGTATCTAAAAAGGATATATGGTCTCGAACAATGATTTTATCACTATTGAACGATTTGCTTGAACTTTTTTAAAATATTGAATTTGTTTCGAGTTATGAGGGATTTATTAGCCATGATTTAAATGTGATTGGGTGAATTATGGGAGGATTAATTAATTTTACGTTATTTTCCCTTTTTATAAAAGCACATAATCTTAAGTAATGAATTTGAGAACAATAAAAATTTTAAATATAGTTCCCGAATACTATGCAATTATACCTTATTTGTATATAATTTATCTACTTCATACATTTTTTTAGCATTAGCATTCATTTCAAGAAATAAAAGGAAAATTATTTGTTCCAAAACATATGTTCTAAATTCAACATTCATATGGCTCATCTTTTATTTTGGTAAGAGTTCACAATACTATTAGGATTCATCTACTACAAAAAAAAATGTATATCGCAACTTTATAAAAATTCTACAAAAGTCAATTAAAATTATAAGATTTCGGATACATCAGCAAAAATGAGGATACATAGGTGACGAATTTTGAATAATACATTTCTTAATGAGATGAATGTATCTGAGAAGGGAGGGATGTCTTTGAGAGGGGATAATTGATATCGAACTCCCTAATAAGTCAAACGTTAAGGCTTCCATTTCTTCATGTGTTGTGCAATGAGAGAGAAGCATTTACGTAGGCTTTCAATTTTTAAAACTTTATATAGGAGAAATGCCTAATCAAAAATTACTATATTCAGTTTTTTGGTAAGATCATAAACTACTAAAGTCATGACCATTTGATATGACAATTAAAGTAACTTTTGATAGAGAAACTGATGTAAGTTCCCTATAGAGCATATTTTTATCTCACTTAGTATGAGCGTTCCAAAAAACACGATCAAGTAGATCATTTAAATACACTATGCAGTAGACCATGCGCTTGAGTGACAATAGAAAGGTATTACCAAAAAATATGTCAAAACAGAGTTAGAACACTATGAATGAAGAAATTGCTTACTTGATCTATTGTTTGTCTTCTCTTGGTCTCATCACAACGTAGTAACTTAAGACAGTCAGGTTGCAATGTCTCCTTTCTTTATCTACCAAAAAGCACAAAAAGAGACCTCAATGCTTAAATGGCACAACCCGCTAGTAAATATTATTTAAACAAATCCAAATAACACTCCAAAATGTTAGATACTTGTCAATTTTATAAATTAACTAAGGTTTGCATACTACTACAAAAACAACATTAACGGACACTAGTTTAGAGGCAATGAATAAATTGCCGCTAAATGCTCCCTACATTTGAGTATTACCGGCATTTGGGCATTTGCCAGGAAAAAAAATATAAATACTAGCTATTAAAATTTAATTCTACTATATAATTTTTAATTAATATATATTATTCCTAACGTTTATTTCCAGTAATATCCCCTTACCAACAAATTCACCCATACAGATTAGGGCAAACCTCTCTTCCTCATCCTCCAAATTCACCCATACGAATTAGGGCAAACCACTCTTCCTCATCGGACATGGAGCGAACTCGTCTCTCTCGTCCTTACTAGGTAATCTATGTACTGTCCTTGTCTCAAATCCTACTCTCTCACTAGGTATTCTTTTTTTGAATTTCCAAATTCATCTCTCTTTTGTTTCCTTTCCCCTTATTTAATTGATGAGGTTCATGCACTCTCTGATTGCCTTTTTCATCAATCGATTTGGTTAATCACATGTGTATAACGATGTGTAATGATACATGTGTTATTGATTTCTTATTGCTTCAGTTTTTCTGTGAAAATTCTTTTTTCCATCAGTTAAAAAGGACAATTTTGAGTATTTGTAATATTATGAATTTCTATAGAGATGATTTCCTATCGACCTTCGGCTCAAAAGAGATGTTTCTGAAACAAAACTGCTAGAAAAATATGACAGCAAAAGAGCAAGAGATAAAGCAGGGAAGCAACAACGAATAATTATATTAAAAATAAGAGAACACACAACTACTTAATAATACTACATAAGTAAGGAATAAAGATTTATATATATATATATATATATATATATTATATAAAAATAAAGAGAACACACAACTACTTAATAATACTAATAAGTAAGGAATACAGATTTTTATATATATATATATATATATATATATATATATATATTAATAATATCTTATATATATATATATAATATATTATATATATATATATATATATATATATATATGTCGTCATTCTCCTAAATTAGCAAAAGAGAATCTCAAGAACTATTGAGAATCCTCAATTAGAATCTAAAAATATGAGTATTAGATAACTTTAAGCTCAAGATTCAAGACAAAGATGGGAAAGAGGCAATCGAGAAAACTTGCCCAATGAATAGATATTGAATACTCATATCACAATAGTAGGTTGTCAGGTCATTTGAGAATCCTTATTCTAGTATCACCAGATCCAGTACAAACCAAGTGCTAAGTATGATAGCTTGAATGAAACCTCTCAAGTAGATAATTTTCAAAAATTTAAGGCACCACATTCCCATAAAATTTTTGAACAAAAGTAAGTCATTTCTCGTATTTTTGGATTAAAAAAAGGTAGATGCATCGCTGACTTTTATATGAAGAACACAACATACGCATACCTGAAAAATTCAAATTAGTTGAAAATTGAGAAATAATATTTTATTCACACTATTCTGCTATCACTTGTTTTTCCATCCATCAATATCTGATACTGGAGTACATTTTTTTGAGTTATAGTATTACTAAAAAAGCGTCAAAACATGTTATTACTTCAATCGGTATTCGTACTTTAAGTTTTGTTGGGTGATTCTTCTGTGGTATTAGCGTAAGAGAGGGTAATATAAAAGTAAGATTTATTTTCAAGCATCATTGTAGATTCCAAATATATTTAAAAGATTATACATCTTTACATGTGTATAATGGATTCACTTGAATATTTAAAAAGCTCATAAACACTTTAATTGTTTACATGTTCCATTCAAAATCAACAGAATACAAAATTTTAGATTGCATCTCTGAGAAACATATTATTCAATACATTAGGTGCATTATCCACCTCAAATTATTTGGTAATTCACACAAAATGAATCAAAAATGCATAATGCATGTCGAAAACAGGAACAACTGCTAACAGGCATATAAAACATCTAGTAGACATATTGTTATCAAGGAATCCAGGAAAATTACCCTCGAAAGCGGAAGAGGTACAAAAAAGACATGGACTGATTGCTTCTAGAAACTATAGAGAAACTTATCAGTTTCGGGAATGATTAAAAGATGGAGTAAACTCAAAATTACTATTAAGTACGTTTGTTTTTTAGGTATGAATCTGAATTATTAAGATTCAGCCCATTAAGTTCATTTGTTTTATTTTTAAAAAAAAACTCTTAATGGGTCTGAAAATGTCTAAATAAACCAGATCTGTAGGAGAGTCTTGACAACATTCAGACTCATTTAATAAGTTATCAAATAATAAATCATCGTTTTTGTGCTTTAAGCGTGCCTTTTTATCTCATAACTAAAAACTTTCTTGCTCTCTTTTCTCAATCAAACACCATTTTTTCCCTCTTGAACTGGTTAGTTTTTATAAATTCGTCAAGTTTTTTTTATATTAATAATTTTCTTGTATTGACTGTGTCTAGAACACTATTGATATATTGATATTTATCAAGGCTTTTAAATGAAAAAATTGTACTTCCAAATCATGATTATTAAAACTTTTTCTAATCAAAAGTGATATATTTTGTTTCAACAAAATATATCACTTTTGATTAAACATTTTTTTTAATAATCATGATATGGAAGTACAATTTTTTTCATTCAAAAACCTTGATAAAAGTCAATATACCAATAGTGTTCTAGACACAGTCAGTATAAGAAAATTATTAATATAAAAAAAACTTGACGAATTTATAAAAACTTACAACTTCAAGAGGGAAAAAAATGGTGTTTGATTGAGACAACAGAGCAAGAAAGTTTTTAGTTATGAGATAAAAAGGAACGCTTAAAGCAGAGAAACGATGATTTATTATTTGATAACTTATTAAATGAGTATGAATGTTGTCAAGAGTCTCCTACAGATCTGGTTCATTTAGACCTGTTCAGACCTATTAATAGGTTTTTTAAAAAATAAAACAAATGAACTTAAAGGGCTGAATCCTAATAATTCAGATTCAGACCTAAAAACCAAACATACTTAATAGGATGAATTTGAATGATTAAGATTCAGACATCCATTAAGTGCAAACAAATGAGGCCTAAGTCAACCATCTTCATTAAGCCATTAAATATACAATCAAACTATTATAGGACTTCACATAATTGTAGTGGAAAAGACCTAGGGAACCCATTCTAGCATCTTAAAAGCCTTTTTGTGTCATGTGTAGATAGCGTCCCATTCCACTACCTACACGTTGTGGAACCTATCCAATAACTAGAGTGTACATCCAACATGATGAGAATAGGCACTAACTGACATAGATACTAGCTAAGTATAGATTCTGAAGTTACCCTACTCTAAAGAGGGTGTTCTACTTGCCAAGGGTAAAACTATGACACATCCCATGTTGGCACATGGTTAAGGAATATCAAGGATTTGTTTCTACTATTGTATCATCTTAAGTAGATGTACTAGCACAAGAATATTCACTAGGTGCTTTGCCTTTATTCTCATAGAGTAATTATTCACTAAGTGTATTAGAGTAGTACTATTACTATGGCGTACCAACTCTTTACACTTTTTCTTTCCAAGGATGGGTCCACTAGGGCTGCCTGCCAAGGACTATTAGGATAGCTCTGATGACTTCGTTAGAGGTTGATTTATGTAATTCCAGCCAACCTATCCCTAAGTCATCATTCCACTCAAGAAGGATGTCATTACGGTCTTTTACTTTAAGGCTTCTATTTACATTCTTTTCTATATCCAAGGTTCTATGCTCTTGACCTTCTTTTCTTATTCAAGGTCCTATTTAGTCATCCTTTAGATGGGCACCATCTTAGGTCTACCGATCCTATAGTTTTCATTCTTTCATTCATATACATGATAAAGAGGCCTAAGCCAACTAAGTCAAGAGTTCACATTCACATAACTTTCATATATCCAGTAGAGGGACCTAAGTCTATCAATCAAGACACAACATCATCATATCACGTATTCAATAACATTGAAGTACCATGTAGGGACAATAAGTCTACCACAAAAGATGCAGAATTATTCTATAAGTACATTTTTTAGTCCTTCATCGTTATATATAATCAATTGGTGAATCATCATAACATTAAATCTCATAAAATATAATATAGCCATTACAAGAGTACTTCACTTAATAACTTCACTCTATATAAAATCACACATATATCATATCATCCTTCACTTTACATATTCATATAAGCCATAACATCTTCTACATGATCACATTACTTAACATAATAACGCCGACAAAGCCATGTTCATAACAATTATAACACATAGACACTGCTATCATAAGTGGACCATACCAATCAATACAATTCAATATCCATTCTATACTAAATAGAGGAATTAGGTCAACTCACCACCTCCCAATAATCATCATCACCATTCCTTAGACTTTTCAACCAATTCACTTTATAAAGGCTCTTACCAATAGTCATGTACACAATACTAAGCCAACAACCAGTCCATATCAATGATCCAACAACATAAAATATGACTGTTATCATTATAAGGCAGGTTTTAAACAATTCTACCATGATTTGTACATAATTCAATAGCCCAATACAATCTACACATGAATTCACTTAGATCAAGCCATGACCAATTCACCCACTTTAGAGCCAATATTACGAATTTAAGGAATACATGGGTTCATCGAGTTTTTCATTTTAAAATATTCAATTAACATCAATTACTTCATAAAACATTGATTTAAACTTTTTCATGCAAGAACACATGCTTAGAATTAAAAAAAAAAGGAATTTCTATGTTTTTGAACATCTTTGGAAAGCCTTTGAAATTGACTCCTTGAATGGAAGAAGAGTCAAGGATGAAATCATCAAACATGAATTGAAGAAATCCCACGAAATTAGGCTTGAAACCTTGGTGAGGATGTTATTAGAGAGGGAATTTTAGAGAGAATGAAGAGCTTATAATTTTTGGATTCTAATTGAGGGTTGGGGTTTTTTATTAGGGAAATGGGTGTGTAATAATCTAAAATCAGTATATAATTCACCCCCAAAATACTCAAAATACCCCTACATTAATTGGACCTTTTTAGACAAGTCAAACTTAACTTCAAATTTTGGAATTATCATCGGGGAACAAGTCCGCGTCGCGTAGTTGTTCCATCAAGATTTTTCAAAATAATTTTTGGCACAGTAGAGTCCGTGACATGGACCAATAATTTTTTCCCTTGGTGAATCATGTCCACAACGCGAACTTGTTTAATCTATACACAATTTGCTACCGCCTTGGGCAGCTTGTTTGCCCAAGGTTGGATCCTCCTCAAGAACCCCTAGTGCGGTCCTTGGGGAACCATAACCGGACATTTTAGACCCTAAATATGGTCATATAGGTTTTAGGGTCATCCCCATTTATTTTAGACTCCAACAAACACATAAAAACACATACAACATATAAGGACACACTAGAACACGCTCAAGACTAATTTCCGGACGTCTTGGTCGTCCTTAGACGTTTTAAATTTCAAACTCCACAAACTGACTTAGTATTCATTATCTTAACACCTTATTAACTCATAAATCCCTTGTTAGTCTATATATAACCCTATTTCATTTTGAGGGTCATTACAGGATGGAGAAATGATTTCCTACCCACAACAAACTTTGTTAGTTAGAATTTCATTTTTATGAATAAGAGATATTTCATTTCTAAAACTCCTCTTTTTCTTATTTCAATTGTATAAATCTCATTTTTATTGAATATTTCACGACTGGGGCTACACCGTAGGAGTGACACAACACACTTGATCTGAAGAAGTCTCATACAAGCCCTTAACCATCATTAGATAAGACATAAAATTAATGCGGAAAACTAAAAACTTTTACTATAAAAGTACAACTTTCTTTATATATCAAAAATAGGAATTTAGACTTGTCTCATTACACCATTTAAAAATAAAAGCACGAATGTTAAGAATCACCCTTACATCAATAATAAGTCTTATCATAAGTAAATACAATATAGTCCTTACAAAGGAAAGTAAACTAGAACTAAAATCACTAACATCCCATAGTCAGAATTGAGGACTCACCAAAACATGGAGGTAGCAACCCAAGTTTTCTTCAAGAATGGACTAAAATCACCTCAACGACCTGAACATACATTCATAGGAGATGTAGAAGAGAATGAGTTAGTACAAAAGCACAAAGTATGGAAACATGCATACAAATACTTAATTATGCTAAAAATAAATTTTAGTGAAAATAAGACATTTATTCAGTTGGAAAATCATTTATGCACATAAGGACATAAGACAAGTCGTAATAGAATTCTCATACGATTTTTCATAACATAGTAGGACCATCACCTTAGCAACCCTAAAAGCATACTTGTGCAATGCATAGTTGGAATCTCATACTACCAACTATACTAAGTATCCATTCAGAATCACCTTAGTTACACATATCAACATTAGATCCCATCATAATCCACAATCATACATAAGTGAATAACCATATTCATAACATATACATAAGGAGAGTCATATCCTAACAACAACCCAATCAACGTATATCATACCTTCATGTCTTACCATAGCATCATGGACCCACCCATATTCTCTGTCAAAGAATACTTCTGCACTGAACAGAGTGAAGTCACATACACCCACTCCTACGAAGTAGACTTAATCAAGAAATCACAAGTTTGGTTCAAGTCATATGCATTATCTTATTATAGAGGGAGAATTGCCTTAACCGACATAGACCATGAGAGCTACATGGAATCTAATGACATATAACCCACACACCGATAGAAGGTTTTCTACTTGCCTAAGGTAGAACTAAATTATATATATATATATATATATATCTATAATGTGGATCCACTAGCTAAGACCTATGCGGGTACATAGTTATGGGATAGGAAGATTGCTTCTAGAAACTCGGCTGATTAAACTAGCGGAAGAGTTTCTATCTCATTACATCATATGTAGAAGACCTAACCTAAACTAGCGGGAAGGTCTCTACCTCATTTATTATTATTGCGCGACGCTAAGCATTATTCTCTAACTTATACATAGTTAAGGTGAATTGTAATTTCGTATGTGAATGAGTACATTACCCTTTATTCAACCCAACTCATACATAGCTCATGATTCAACAAGGTGAGAACTACCTTTCACCTTAAAATCATCATATAATCATCAAAGACAATTAATACATAGTCATGTCTAATAGTAAAGGAAACTAGTCTTTCAACAATACCATATCTCACTCCTTAGTCATTGGATTTTAACCATTCAAGTTGAACATGACTTCATACATATATACAAAAATGTAAGCACCTCTACTTTTCAAGTGGATCAAACCATTCATATGTCATAATCTTGCACATAGGATTACCTTCATGCATTACCTTCAAGGCCATAATTAAAGATTCAACATTTACAATTTACTCTTGAAGGGGTCATAGATCATATCTTGAAATCACACATAGAATTACTAATATAAGCATATAAACAAGATTAATTACTAAATCCACATACATATTATCCCACATACTTATAATTCATAAAGAAACCCATCATACTTTTTATAAAGTTTGGGGCACGGGGAAAACACATGGTTTCAAGGGAAATTTAGAAACAAAACCCCTAATCAATGTCAATTTCATTATAATATATGATAAACAACATAAACAAAATGTTTTTGAGAACAACCTAAGGTTAAAATAAAAACCCTAATTTTGAACAAATTCTCATTTTCAAAAAATAGTATAGGAAGGGCTTCATGGGGAAAGAAATCCCATGAATGAAAGTTCTATAACCTTATTTGAAGCTTTACAACTAAATTAAGATGCAAATCTTGGAGCTTGAACCCTTTCCTTGAAGCTTTTGGTGTTTT
This sequence comes from Solanum peruvianum, assembly GCA_027705065.1. NCBI lineage: Eukaryota > Viridiplantae > Streptophyta > Magnoliopsida > Solanales > Solanaceae > Solanum > Solanum peruvianum. The sequence goes on from JAKWJD010000077.1 coordinate 10,559, forward strand.
TCAATGGAGGAAATTTGTAGAGAGAAATATTTGAGAGGATTGGGTTTGGGAGAATATTTTTGGTTTTGAGTTTGAGTCTTGCAAATGGATTAAAAAGACTTAAAACCCTATTTAAATTTTACCCTCTTATATACCCAAAACACCCCACATTAATTGGACATAAAAGTAAAGGACTAAACTAACCTTCATTAAAAGAACTTGTCCAGGTTCACGAGCCACATGGAGCACCTCAACCCGCGGTGCTTGTTGTGAGGATTGAGGTGATAGCCTCTTCAAGCTTGCCAATTCCTACAAAAACTAAGTCATGTTCACGATCCCCCATTCCCCTCATCAAGTTCACCATGGCGCGTTATGGTGACAGGTGCTTTAGGCAATACCTCCCCTAAATTCCCCATTTCCTATGAAAAAAATAATGGAGTCTCATGCCCCTTCTCACAAGTCGTGGAGATAACCACGACCTGTGGTCCCCTCGTGAGTGTTGGGGCAGTGTCTAGGACACTTGGAACTACTCTCTCTTGGCCAAGGCAACTCCATGAAGCCTTTAACTGACCGTGGTCCTGACCATGATCCCTGGTGGTGGCTGTGGATCCTTGAGTTAGTAGCTCCAAGTTTGGGGCAACCTTGACTTTTGTCCTGTGCTTGCTCCTTTTGCTTGGCACTTCTCTATTAGGCCTTGACTCCTAAAACACATTAAAATGATTAGATGGTTTACAAACTTAGGGGCATTTTTTTTAATTAAATTATCCTTACGTTCAGGCTCTAGTTCAACCTAACATTTTCCAGAGTGTTACAAAATACTAGGGAGGGGGGGGGAGGAATTTTAGTTTTGAGGTGGTGCACTCAAGATTAGATGTTCTTGGTTTCAAGCTTAATGTTCCGTTTCACACACACACACACACACAATATATATATATATATATATATATATATATATATATATTATATATATATATATATATATATATATATATATATATATATATATATATATATATATATTATATATATAGATAGAGAGAGAGAGAGAGAGAGAGAGAGAGAGAGAGACTAGAGCTGGACACTTTGGGTTTTTCTTGATTCTTGACTTTTATTTTGGTAAATTGTTTTTGAATGTTTCACAGTACTTACCCAAGAAAATGAACAAGGAGCTTCCTTTTGCTGGAGCCCCTGCAATCCTTACTTATGGTGGAAATAAGTGGATTTTGTTTCATGGTGGAGTTAAAACTAAATACAAATTTAGTACTAGATAGAAAAATTTTAAGGATGATAACAATCTAAAAGAGGGGGATGGACTTGTGTTTGAACGCTCAGAGTGAAACTCTGACAAAATCGAATTCGAAATTCATAGTTTAAGAGAAGATTTTCCAGCTGAATTGGTTCCTGAAGATGTGGAGGGTATAAACACTGACAACCCAATAATAATTCATTAAAAACTTTATCATCTTTCAAAAAGTTCAAAAACTTGTATAAAATCTTCACGAATTATGCACATTTTATTTGCACCTTGATGAGATACTTTAGTCGCTCTCCTTGAATTTAGTGATCCTTATTAAATAAAAAATTTGTCCTTGTTCAAAAATCTCATTATTTAAACATTCTTTATTAAGAAAATCTCTCACACACCAACCAACCACAACCAATTTTTATCAAATATTTATTTAAAATAAAAAACTAAAAAAAATGGGCGAAAACAAGTGTGATTTCTTATTTTATTTTTAAAAGTAAAAAACAAAACTTCACAAAACCGTGCACACTTGATTATTATTATTGTCATTTTTACCTTGATGAAATATTTAAGTATCTATTTTTAGATTTGGAATTTATTATTCAATAAAAGTTTATTTTAGAAGCTAATAAGATCATCATTTTTGTTAATTAGACAAACCCAACATATTTTTGTGTTAAAAGATTTCAAAACCAAATAAGGAGACCCCATGTTTGTAGTGTTCATAAGTCTGAAAGCAAAAAAAAAAAGACACATTATTTTTGTTAAAAGATCCAAAAACAAACAAACAGCCATGTTATTTGTGTTAAAAACTTTAGAAGCAAGGAAAGAGCTAACATTATTTGTGTAGAAAACTCTAGAAACAGACAAAGAGACCCTATTCCATGTAACAAGTGTTAGACTCCAGAAGAAAATAAAGAGAACTCGTATTATTTGTGTTAAAAACTCCATAATCAAGCAAAAAGCCACATTTTTTCCTTTAAGACTTGAGAAGCAAACGAAAACCTCACATTCTTTGTATTAAAAAATTGATAGCAGACAAAGAGTCACTAGCTTATAATTGTTCAAAACTCTAGAAGAAGACAAAGAAATCCATGGTATATGTGTTAAAACTCTAACAACATTTAAAATGACACGCTATTTGTGTTCAAAACATTGATTCAAACAGAAACCCCACGTTATTCGTGCTTACAAAATTGAAAGTAAATAAAGAGACCCCTTATTTTTTTGGCAAATTTCGTGTTTTATTAAAAAATCTAAAATAAATTACACATCATTACACTTGCTCGAGCATGGCCCAACCCACAGTTAGCCCAACATTTAAAAACAAAACAACTGAAAAGGACAACAAAGAAGCATGATAAACCCACTCAGTAAGCCTATAAATCTAACTAAGGCAAGATTTCTTAATTAAGGACTCCTCATTTCCCCTCACTATCTTCTCTGGATTCCTAATTAATAGACCTCATATTATTTTTATTTTGAATTTCAAAAGTAGACAAAGAAAGAATTACTTTTGCTTGGCTCAAAAGGTCTTCATGTAAATGATTTGTAGTTCTATAAGCCAAGTATTAATGTGGCCATCTTTGTTTGTAACGATTTATTGTTATATTTTATATATTAGTAAATAGTAGTATTTGTTTAACAAAAAAAATACTTTGATTTATTTTAAAACATTAGAACCCTGTGCATACTCCTAAAAGCCCCAAACTATCCCTGTTTGGCAGTTCATAGATTTTTGGGTCTTCTCTATAAACTGAATCAAATTGGAAAAAAAAACTTTGTTTTATTAAGGGTATTAGTGTTTGCATTCATCCTCATATAAAATTTGATAATTTTGACCTCAACAAACAAGTAAACATACGGAAATTCAAATTCAAATTTTAAGAAGATTTGCACCTGAGTGTCTATTCCTATGCAAAAAAATAATGATATTGTCAATATATATTTTAATGCAAATATTTGGTTATATGTTTCACCATAATTAAAGTAGACACTAAATCATATCTTCAGTAAGTAGCTTACAATATCATCACACTAGACTTATTTTTCCTCACGAGGAAGAGGAGGAATATTCATGTAAATGTTGAAAGTGTAACATAATAAAACCTAAAATTACTAGAGTTAATGATTGATAGCAATTTAACACAGAATTGGGAAAAAATGAAGAACTCGCAAATTATTTGTAGATATCTAAAAGGTAATTGGATAATTAGGGATGGATTAGGGTTCGTTTCTTATTAAAAAGGGAAAATAAAGGCCTAAATTAAAAAACGTTATCGATTTATCCATTTGAAAAATCGGCCATCGACCAAAAAATAGAAAATTGAATTTTCAAAATAAAATTGGCAGTTAGTTGAATCAATTCAGGTATCAATAATAACTTGAGGTGATTGTAATACCTCAAAAATTTCTAAGCTCGTACTCGAATCATTCTATAACACCTCGCAATTCTACTCTTAAAATTATGATCGTTCGTGTAGCACTTCGAACATTGAGAAAGGCCAAAGAGGATTAACGGAAAAGTCCACGAACCCAAAATGGTCCATGGACCCTTCATGTATCACTATACGGACTGTTTAGGGGACCACAACTCGTTTAGGGCAGTGTGACCAGTCGTCAAAGGCTGCCAAGGAAGGGGTCACCTGGACGGGACCCTAGACGGCCTGTGGTGGCTTATACGGTCCATTTGGGGGTCCATACAAGTCACCCATCAATTTTTAAGTTTTGGGTCAACTTCAAACGATCATATCTCTCATCATATAATGAATTAGGTTGCCCATGACCTATATATTATAGGTCTTTTTTTCAATACCATCAAATTTTCCTCATTTTGAGTTTGGAATAAAAAGTTATGTCTCTTTTAAAGAAGAATTGTCGGCCAAGTAATGTTTTATGTCCGTCTATACGGCCCGTGAAATTTCATGGACCATGATGCCTTAACAGTCTGTGAAACCTCTCTTTTAAGGTATCTTGACAAATTTAAAAGTTGGGGTCGTTTTGGTCATTCTCCGATACATTTGGTAGATAAACTACGTCATTTTAACCCCTATTCTAAGCCTAAACCACGATGTTTTACACCTAATTAAGGGATTAAAAAGTGTTAATCAATTACTTTACGTTAATTAACACTTCAAGATATTAAAACAAGGTTCGAAGAGAAGAAAAACTAAGGTTGAAGCGTTCTTCGAGTTCCATGGATTTTTCCAAAAACCTCGTTCTTCCAGGTATGTAAGGCTAACATAGTTTTAGACTAGTTCTTCTACATTCCATACATCTACTTTCAAATCAATAAAAGGGTAATTTGGGATTCTATCCTTAGATTTGAGTTTCTTGAGATTAGTTGATTTTGAGTTCTTGAGTTCTCGATTCTTTTGGAAATTTTATTCCTAATTATTAAATTCCTATATATTATGCATTGTGATTCTTGAGTTGGTTGGATCATGTCTATATTTCAGTATGAACTCTATGAATTGAATATTCTTGAGATGAATAGAATCGTTCAGTTTTGAGTTCTTGAAATCTGAGTATTGAATTTTCTATATTGTTATTGAGATCCTTGAGTTGATTCATTCATGCGTATAATTTCAGCATGAACCTTATTCATGCGTATTCATTGAATTGTCATTGAGAATCTTTTAAACAAAATATTACAGTTTTAAACTGAATTTTGAGGAAGTTAAGAGGAGTTTAAGATAGAGTATAAGAGAAGTAAGTACTTCCCATATGTTTTTTTACATGAAAAAAAAAGAGTAGAACAATTTTTTAAAAATTTAAAAGAGGTTTTACAAAAATTAAGTACAAAGAAATTACCTCTTTTAGAGGTTTATTTTTACAGGATTTCCAATCCTAGCAGGAAAGGGAGGGAAACGTATTCTCAATTTAAAGTGAGTAAACAGTATTCCATACTCGATATCATAGATACATATAGAATTCTGCGGAAAGTCGTATTCGATGAAAGTCGTATGTACGGCTTGGAGGGATATCTTTCATATCATTCGAGATCCACCTTACAATATGGGGTAAAAACGTGTGTTTCTCAAATCTCTTCGACTACCCGTCATACTCAAAGTAGATGAAAAGCAAAGCCCATATCCTTATCGATGAGTTACTCTTAGCAAAAGTCTCTAGAAAGTCATAAGACTATAGAGGATCTTGAGATAAACCTGTGAGTGAGATTATGTTGATATTAGAAAGAATGCACTCTTATTCATATGAATTGTGGGTACAAGCTAAAAGTGAGATGTACTTCCAACCTCTATTTTGTAAACCTTGTTTCGATTGAGATCCTTATGACGAAGTGTGTTTTAGAGCTTGGGTAGTATTTTCACTCGAAAAGATAGTATGCTTTATAATGTTATAAGTCATAGTAGTAAAAGTGCCAAGTGTTAAAAGAATGCAAGCATAGGTATAGTAGTCTAAGAAAGAAAGATTGTGAGGCAAATTATGTTGTTGTAGTCATGCACCCAATAGTTATTACTGAGGGAGTTTCCCTTATGGATATACTAAGAAGTGATTAGTTTGTATAATTTTCATGATAGAAGGTACAATACTCGTTACAAGTCAGGATGAGTTAGAGTATACTTTAACTAGAAGGGAATTTATGATGATGCAACATTGTGTTGGTTAAGACCAAATATATGTGTTGAATAAAATAGTAGAGTAGTCATCAGGTGATAGATATAAGTTAGGCTTACGAATTTTAAGGGAGAGCCTCATGATATTTAGATGGTAAGAACTAATTAGGCAATGATGTATAGTGAACTAATTAAATAATGATGATTTTTAAGGGAGATCCCCATGATATTCATGAACTACGTTCTCACTTTTATTACATACTTAAGCAACTCTCTTCGAATTTGGTTATACTTATTATAAAAAAATGTTTTCCTTTTTCAAAAATCATATTTTTAAAATTCTTTATTCAAAAAAGAAATTCCTTCCCCACCCCACCCAACCACAAAACAAACGTAGGATAGAAGAATTCTTAATTATTTATAAAATCAATAACAAAAAAAAAGAGAAGAAAAATAATTATGGTTGCCTCTTTTATTTTTTTCAAAAAGAAAGTACTCACGGACCATGCACACTTCATTTTACTTTTATGAGATTCTTTAATTACTCTTTTTGGATTTGGTATCTCTTCTAAAAAGGTTTTATTTCAGAATCTAAAAGATTGGATTGTTGAGTCACAAACATGTACTTACAAGGGAAACACTGTCGGAAGACTATCTGAACCTGTTATTGGAATCGTCCCTTTTACATCATGATCGCAATTGGTCATACCTTATTAGAATATCAAAATCAGATCCTCTATTTGATACTGAAGAAGAAACTATACGTCAACAATTGTATGGATATCTTTTCTAATATTACCACCAAATTTCTTTAGAAGAGAGAACCTTTTGGGAGCAGTTATGGGTAAGTCGCTTCATGTAGACATGGCCACAAGGAATCAAATAAGACCAAGTTATTCAAGAGTGAAGGTAGAAGTGGATTCATTAGGGAAATTTTACAAATCCATATACATTGGCATGAAGAAGAGGAGTGAAGAAATTTTGAAAAATGAATTCGGATAAAATATGATTATGTTCTAAAATATTGCAATACATACAAATAATAAGGAACAATGCTATTGTTATGAATCATCCCCATCCAAATAACTATACTAACAAGTATATAAAGGGATAGATATTGGGACAAGTAGGCCCAATACAAGCAACAAGGTCAAGCCTTCACAAAGGATAATTTAGGATCCACAATGAGGGTATTGTTAAATAGAACATGGCATCATTGTGAGAGGGGATCCTGAATTATGGGAAAGACAGTTTCTACGTTTCTCATCCCCAATTCTGAGTCTAAGCTTCTCATCTCCCTTCTACCGTCGATCAATTCCCTAGTTCTTACGTTTAGTATCTCTATGATTATGTTTGGGTTTTTGTTGTATTCATTGTTGCATTTACTTTGTGGATTTGTAATTGAACTCTAGTCTTGTTAATATAGTTGAGAAGTTGGTTATTGTTACATTGGACTTGAGTTCGTTACAACTATGCAAAACATCCTGAACTATACCAAAAGAAGGAGACTATTGACAAATTAGTGGAAAATAGCAATGAGGAGGAACGAAAATCTAGGAAGGTAGGTTTCGACAAAGAGAAAGCGAATATGTTATATCCTCTTAAACTATTTTCTACAAATATTTTGTATGTATATTCTTTCTTATGTCCCCCCTTTCCTCTATTTTCTTTTTCTACCTTCTCCCTCTTAATTCAAAAAAATACCCATAATTTAAAATTAATTAATTAACTAGAAAAATAAAATCTTTTGAGATGATTTTTAAATATTCATAAAATATACAAGTTATAGACATAATTAAGTACAAACTATAAAAAGTGACAAAACTATTTAAATAACTTGCAAACTATTGTGTTTTTTTTCTTTTTGAAATTTTCTAAAATTAGTTATTTCAAATTATTGAAATTGAAAAAGCTTGATCATTAATTTATATTGTGGAGGATCAAAATTTGGTTTCAACACCCTAGGCTCTTCAATTTGTTCTCATAATTCCAACCTCTTCAAACAACAGAACCTTTATTAAATTCATCTTCATTTCGTGTTTCTGTTGTTTGAAGTCTTAGATTTTTATTATATTGTTGTTGTTCGCTTTCTGATCATTTCCTTAATGGTGAAACCGAGTTGTCGTTTTAGCAATTAAATATAGCTAAGTGTTACTTATCTTGCTGATAAAATATGTTGTTGCGTTATTGGTCTAGTTTAAGCTATGTTTCGATCAAAATCTTCCCCAAGTTTTGTCATAGTATTAGAATATATCTGATTGAGTAGCATGCTCCAATACTTTCCAATTGTTTTTTATATACATTATTGATTGATTTTTGTAAATCTCAAGCAATATTTGCTTAATTTCCTTGAAGATCAAGTTTGTATGAATCAAATAGATTGATGATTAGTATAAAGTCCCACTTCTCGAAAATAGTTGTATTTGTTTGTTCTTACAAGCTTCCAAATATTTATTTATTGACATGTTGATTTTCTACTTTGGATTGCCGTTTTTGATATCAGGAGATTGTTGTTATTTGTTTACTTCCTTATTAGCTTATGATTGATAATGTGTGTATGGTTTATGTCTACTAATTGTATGAGTTAATACTACATGTATGCCTTATTAATTGTCAAATATTTTCTTATCGTATACTAATTTGTATTCCTCTCTTTGCTTTGTTGTAAAACGCCATGAGAGTCTAGTTGGACTCAAAGTCTCCTTACTTGCATGCCAAGGGGCCATAGAGGCCCTAAACTCTCCCCTCAAGTCAATTCTTTGGTCAATTGAAGCGGAATGGAAGCCAATATACAAATTTGGAGTCTGATATACAGGTCGTGGAAGCAAAACAAACTGCAGGAAATCAAGTAGATACATGTTGTATACAGCGGATACATGGGAGAAAATGGATCAGGCCCAAAACAAAGTCCAGCAACACTCTTAAAAGATTGAATTACTTAGATTATGATACATTAAAAAAATGGGTCTGCCGGCCCAACAACTTGAAATTTGGGCCGGAAGAGACGAGCATTTTTAAAGGATTGAACGAGATATTGGTGAAATTCTTGTGGGGTAACACCAAAAGTCTAATAGGGAAGCATTGGGTATCTTGGGAGGAAAACTGTTACCTTAAAAAAAAGATGAATTGGATTTAGACCACTGCATGATATTTAAAATAGTCTTTTTGCAAAGCTATGGTGGAATTTCAGAACTCTGACTACCTCACTTTGGAGTAGATACATCGAAAATAAATATTGCAAAAAACTTCGTCCTACAATCGTCAGCAACTCATTTAGTTGAAATTAATGCTTTTGGTTTGACAATTGAACAAAGCAACAACCTCTATATTTCACACAAAGGGAGATGGCTTGACAAAATGAAATTGAATTGATTGAATTTGTAATAAACGGAGAATTAAATGTTAATAAGCTCCTGGAATGTGCATCACCTTAAATGACTGCACATATTATCGATGATATTGAACATGGCTCCAAGTGGAGGATATTACAAGGTGTAGTGGATGGAAAATTCAAAAGGGATCTTTACTATGAAGTCAACATATCATATTACGAGAAGTTGTAGAGCTAATTTGGAGTGGTGAACTATTTAAGGATAAAAGGTCTTCCTTTTAAAATTACTTTCTTTCTTCGCAGGGTTTGGAGGAAAAGAATTGTTACTAATTACAATCTTTAAAGAATGAGGATGCAAATAGTCTCCAAATACTATTTTGGTGTAAACGGAGAAACGGAGACAATGACACATTTGTTTCTAATAGCCCCCACAGACCAAAAGCTATTGAGGAAGTATGCTTCATATGCAAGATTTGATATTGAGAGGTTGCATCTATATATGAGTATCAAATGGTGGAAACTAAAAGAAAATACAAAGATTTAACATATTTTAGCGGTGATCCCCGTTATTATAATGTGGGAGCTATAGAAGAGGAGGAACACAAGAAGGCATAGAAAGGAAACTTCATATAATAAGATGTACTATCAATGCGAATTGATTGTTCACCATCTTATGAAGGTGAAGTTCCATTCGAGGAAAAACATTTCACATGACTGGATAACTTTCATTAGTTTGGTTGACATCCAATTTTGATTTTTGGGAAACTTACAAATACACAAAACTTAAGATAGCATAATCTAAAATTTTCTACCATTTAAATTCATTAATGAATCTTCTCTCTTTTTTTATTTTCTCTCTCTTCACCTCCGTATAAGTCCTTCTCATTCTCCATACACCACACTTAACTCCCCCAAAGTCACGCCTACAATTTCCCAATGTGTCAATCCTTTCTTCTACTCAACAATTTTGAATTACAACTGTGTTATTCTAGAACTTATCATCAGTTTCAAATTCTAAAAAAAGTAGAGGAATTTATTCATCATCTATTGCGTTTTCAATATCAAAATTTTGAATTACAATAGTTTCAATTTACTAATTTAATGTATCCGCGATCAATGAAGATATTGTTTCTCGTCAGTTTGTTGAAAATATAACCAAACAGCGCAAGGATCTTTTAATGAAGGGGGGAGAGGGGGAGTCAAGGGTGTTACTACACAACCTTCTCTACCTAAGATTTAAGTATTAATGCATTTTATTGATATTTATGCATTTACTTATGTATCGTGTTTATGTTTCAACTATCTGACACATTAAAACTTTGTTGTGTACAATGTATCGAATACAAATTTTATTGTTGATACATAACCTCAGTCATTTTAAACATAAATCAGTATTAATCATGTTCATAAATATGTATGTAATATATAAATATGAAAAGATTCGAGGGTGTTACTACACGGCCTTCTCTACCCAATGTTCAAATTTCTAATGTATTTGGTTGATATTTGTGTATTTACTTATTATCATATTTATGTTTCAATCATCAAGTACATTACAAGTTTCATATGTTCTATGCATCGTGTACAAATCTTATTGTTGATACCTTATTCTATTATTTCAAGCATAAATCGATATTAATCATGTTCATGATTATTTATCTAATACATAAATATGAAAAATTTAATTATATTTTAGGAACCGATACATATACCCACTACTATTATTTATCTAAACAGGTTATGTATCGGTCTATGTATCTGAATAGGAAATGTTGTCTCCAACAACAATTTCATCACTATTGAATGGTTTGCTTGAACTATTTTAAAATTTTGAATTTGTTATGAGTTATGAGGGAGTTATTAGTTGTGATTTAAATGTGACTGGATGGATTATGAGAGGATTAATTAATTTTCCGTTATTTTTCTTTTTTATAAAAGCAACATAATCTTAAGTAATGTATCATTTGCAATGAATTTGAGAACAATAAAAAATTAAAAACTTCGTGATTGCGTAACTTCCTGAATAAGATGTGATTTGCCCTTATTTCCATGTGATTTATGTACTTCATACATATTTTTATAGTATTAGCATTCATTCCAAGAAATAAAAGAATGATTATTTAGTTCCAAAACATACGTTGAAAATTCAACATTCAACCTCCTCATATGACTCATATTGTATTTCTGTAAGAGTTCACAATCCTATTGTGTCACGACCCAAATCGTGTCGTGAGTGGCACCCACACTTACCCTCCTATGTGAGCGAACCAATCAGTCTAAATCCCATCATTTCAAACATAATGAACAAAATACAATGCGGAAGACTTAAAACTCATTAAGAAAATCAATCAATAACTTCTAATATTTATAAATCATTATCCCCAAAATCTGGAAGTCATCACCACAAAACATCTATCCTCAAATTACTAAATCTAAGAGTATCTAAGAAACTAAAAATAAATAAAAGCTAGTCCATGCCGGAACTTCAAGGCATCAAGACATGAAGAAGAAGATCCAGTCCAAGCTAGAAGCATTAGCTCACCCTGAAATCTGATGTAATGAAGACTGGCTAGAATTGCGGTTGAGTTGAAGACGACGGTACATTTTCTGTACTCCACAATTAAAAAAGAAAAACATACAAGTAGGGGTCAGTACAAAACACAAGTACTGAGTAGGTATCATCGGCCAACTCAAAATAGAAAACAATATATATCAGATCATATCATAATTCAACTACAATACTCAATCTGTAGCAATATCAAGTACTATAATCATTAATAAGTAACGCCAAGTACACCCATGAGGACTCAAACCTCAATACCATACTCATTTGGGAATTAGGTTCATTAAGTTGAGTATATTAACATATTTCAAGATTCATTATCTTTATTCCTCTTGTGTCGGAACGTGACACTCCGATCCCCTACTATCATTACTTTAGTTCATCAAGCCTTCTTTTATACTAAGGCATCATCAATCTCATTGCCTTAGTTCATCAATCCTTCTTTTATACTAAGGCATCATCAATCTTATTGTTTTAGTTCATCAAGCCTTCTCTTATACCAAGGCATCATCAATCTCATTGCTTTAGTTCATCAAGCCTTCTTTTATACTAAGGCATCATCAATCTCATTGCTTTAGTTCATCAAGCCTTCTCTTATACCAAGGCATCATCATTAACAAAGAGGTTTTCAAGATTTAGGATTCAATAGCCTCATCATGCTTATTTTATCACAATTATATAATCACATTCATGCAAGCATACAATTAAGCATATAGAAGGGTTTACAATACTACCAATACATATCATTCGCTATTAAGAGTTTGCTACAAATAGCATAAAAACCATAACCTACCTCCACCGAAGAATCGAAATCAAGCAAGCTAATCCTCAAAGCTGCGTTTTTCCTCTCTCTCTCGATCGATCGTTCTCCCTCTCTTTGTTCTTTCTATTTTTCTTATTCAAACCCTCTTTCTTTTACTCTAATTAGCATATAATTAAGTATAAAAGATGATGAATTAACCCATTAATTAATTCAAGGTTATCTCCTTTAACCTCAAGTAGTTAAATATTAACATTAACCCACTAAATTTAAAATTATAGCAGGAATAGTCCAAAACGCCCATTAAAAAAATTAACAGAAATTCGACCCAGCCTGGGATTACGCAGCCTGTGACGGCCCGTCGTGCCTGCGACGGTCCATCCTGCTGCTTCCGTCACGGAGTTCAGAGACTTAATTTCTGTGGAAGATGTGTGACGGTCCGTCGTGCCCACGACGGTCCGTCCAGCCATTCCGTTACGAAGTTCAGAGAGTCGATTTCAGTACCCAAATTTCAGAATTCTAAGTGTTTTGGAATGAGACCCCCTCGACGGTCCGTCGTGCCCATGACGGTGCGTCGTGGGATCCGTCGACTCAGCCAGTTTTTCCAGAAATAAAATCTGCAGCTCAAAACGACTAAACAGGTCGTTACAATAGATACCAATTTACCCATCGTTCGTCTTCGAACGATCATAAGGAGAAAAACAAGGGCGAAAAGGGGTACCTGAATCTGTAAACAGGTGTGGGTATCTTTCTTGCATATCAGCCTCTTTCTCCCAAGTGGCTTCTTCAACTTGTCGATTCTTCCATTGAACTTTGATGGATGCAATCTCCTTTGACCTCAGCTTGCGGACTTCTCTATCTAAAATAGCAACAGGCTCCTCCTCATAAGACAAATTCTCATCAAGCAGAACTGAATCCCAACGAATGATGTAGTTTCCATCCCCATGGTATCTTTTCAACATAGACACGTGAAATACCAGATGCACTCCTGACAGTCCTGGGGGCAAGGCTAATTCATAAGCTACCTCCCCCACGCGCTTCAGAACTTCAAAGGGGCCAATATACCTCAGACTAAGCTTACCTAGCTTACCAAACCGCATCACCCCTTTTATGGGCGAAACCTTCAGCAAGACTTGCTCACCCTCCATAAACTCCAAGTCTCTAACCTTTCGATCTGCATACTCCTTCTGCCTACTTTGAGCCGCTAAAATCTTTTCTTGAATGCATTTCACTTTATCTAACGATTCTCTCAGAAGGTCAGTACCCCAATGTCTAACTTAAAATGCATCAAACCACCCAATGGGAGACCTACATCTTCTCCCATACAGTGCCTTAAATGGGGACATATCAATACTTGAGTGATAGCTATTGTTGTATGAGAATTCTGCTAAGGGTAAAAAGTTATCCCAATGACCACGAAATTCTATCACACATGCACGAAGCATATCCTCCAACACTTGAATCGTTTGCTCAGACTGACCATCGGTCTGAGGATGGAACGCAGTACTAAGGTCCAACCTAGTACCCAATTCCGCATGCAATGTTTTCCAAAATTTAGAAGTAAACTGCGTACCTCTATCTGATATGATAAAGAGTGGAACTCCATGCAACTGAACAACATCTGAGATGTACAGTTTGGCTAACTTCTCTGCATTGTAGGTCACCTTGACCGGAATGAAGTGAGCAGACTTAGTTAACCTATCGACAATCACCCAAATGGAGTCATACTTACCCATTGTCTTGGGAAGACCCACCACGAAGTCCATTGCAATTCTCTCCCACTTCCATTCAGGAATGGGCATTCTCTGAAGTGTCCTCCAGGCCTCTGGTGTTCATACTTACTTGCTGACAATTTGGACATTTGGCAACAAACTCCACAATGTCACGCTTCATTCTACTCCACCAAAAGTTTTGCTTTAGGTCACGATATATCTTGGTTGCACCAGGGTGTATAGAATACCTTGAACTATGAGCCTCTGTCTGAATAGTGTTGATCAAATCATCAACGCGGGGTACACATACCCTTCCCTTGATTTTCAAAACACCTTCCTCATCGATTGTTGCTTCTTTAGCCTCTCCTCGCAACACTTTATCTCGGATCCAGATCAATTTCTCATCATTAAACTGCTTTCCCTTAATTATTTCAAGGAAGGAAGATCTTGCCTCCACACAAGCCAAAAATCCTCCCTTCTCATTTACCTCTAACCTCATAAAGTCGTTAGCCAGAGTCTGAACCTCTCTAGCCAATGGACGTCTAGAAACTTGCAAGTGAGCTAGACTTCCCATGCTTCCTGCCCTTCTACTGAAGGCGTCTGCCACAACATTAGCCTTTTCTGGGTGATACAGAATAGTGATATTGTAGTCCTTCAATAGTTCCATCCATCTCCTCTGTCTCAGTTCAAATCCCTGTCGAGTAAGACATACTGTAGGCTACGATGATCCGTATAGACTCACACTTCACCCCATATAGATAGTGCCTCCATTGCTTTAATGCAAACACTACCGCAGCCAACTCCATATCATGGGTCGGATAATTACGTTCATGCACCTTTAATTGCCTCGAAGCATAAGCAATTACATTCTTCTCTTGCATTAGCACTGCACCCAAACCAGAATAGGATGCATCACAATAAACAATGAAGTTCTTACCCTCCACGGGCAAAGTGAGAATTGGTGCAGTAGTCAACAAAGTCTTGAGCTTCTGAAAGCTTTCTTCACACTCGTCCGACCATACAAATGGAACACTTTGCTTAGTCAAATTTGTCAATCAGGAAGCAACAGAGGAAAATCCCTTGACAAATCGACGGTAGTAGCTAGCTAAACCAACAAAGCTCTTTATCTCTGTAACATTAGTAGGTCTTTCCCAACTCATCACTGCTTCAATCTTAGAAGGATCCACCATCACTCCATCCTTAGAAACCACGTATCCCAAGAAGGACACTGAATCTAGCAAAAACTCACACTTGGAGAATTTGGCATAAAGCTTTTTGTCCCTTAACCTTTCCAATACAATTCTCAAGTGTTCCTCATGTTCTTTCTTGCTCTTTGAGTATACCAGCATATCATCAATGAATACAATGACAAAGACATCCAGATATGGCTTAAAAATCCCATTCATCAAGCTCATGAAAGCGGCAGGGGCATTCGTAAGCCCAAAAGACATTACTAAGAACTCATAATGCCCATACCTGGTCCGAAAGGCGGTCTTGGGCACATCCGTTGCTCGTATTTTCAATTGATGATAACCAGATCTCAAATCGGTTTTCAAGAAGGTACAAGCACCTTGTAACTGATCGAACAAATCATCGATGCGAGGAAGAGGATACTTGTTCTTGAAAGTTACCTTGTTCAGTTGTATGTAGTCTATGCACATTCGAAAGCTTTCATCCTTCTTCTTTACAAACAAAACAGGAGCACCCCAAGGGGATGCACTTGGTCTAATGAAGCCTTTGCTCAACAACTCTTGAAGTTGGGCCTTTAACTCTCTTAACTCAGCAGGAGCCATTCTATACGGGGGTATAGAAATGGGGCGAGTACCCGGTTCAAGATCAATGCAGAAGTCAATACCTCTATCCGGTGGCATACCAGGAAGATCTGCGGGAAACACGTCTAGAAACTCACGGACTATCGAAACCGACTCAATTGAAAGTACTTAGGTAGTATCATCCCTGAGATGTGCCAAGAAATCTAAACAACCTTTTCTAACCATTATCTTAGCACGAAGAGAGGAGATGATACGCACCGGAGTGGAAGTGAACGGATCTGTCCCATGCTTGGCCAACGTTACAGTTTTTGCATTACAATCTAAGATTGCAAAATTTGGAAAAAGCCAAGTCATACCCAGAATTACATCGAAGTCAACCATTTCTAAGATAACCAAGTCTACATGAGTATTGCTCCCCACAAAATTCACCAAACAAGACCTATATACCTTTTCGACTATCACAGACTCACCCAACGGAGTAGAAACACGAATAGGCATGTCAGGCAATTCACAATGTATATTAAGACCAGTAGCAAATGAGGAAGATACATAAGAAAATGTGGATCCAGGATCAAACAATACAGAAGCCATGCAATCACAAACCAAAAGATTACCTGTGATGACAACATCAGATGTCTCCGCTTCAGATCTCGCAGGGAAAGCATAACAATGGGCCCTATCACCTGTTTTCCCGTTGCCCCTACCATGTTGCGCTGCAGTAGTTCCAGTTTGCCAATTACCCTGGCCGTTTTGGTGACCACCATTACCTCGGCCACCACGTCCTCCCGAATAACGGCCACTTTCATGACCACCTCTACCTCTGATTATTGGGGGTATGTAACTCGGTTTTGGACAATTCCTCCTAATATGTCCAGTCTCTCCACATCCATAACATTCTCTGGATCCAAGCATAGGTCCCTATGAGAACGACGGAGTCTGGGGATAACTTCCAAACTCAGAGAGATGTTGACCGGTCTGGGGTGGACCCCCAGCTACAGCCTGTAGTGAAGACTGAATAGGTTGGGCTGGATAACCTCCTGAACTCTGCCCTCTAGTGTAAGAACCATTAAACTCACCTCCCTTACGAAACCTTTTTGATGTCGATGCCATGGTGAAGTCATCTGGCTTCACTCCGTCCACCTCTATCACGAAGTCTACCACTTCCTGAAAGGATTTCGCTGTAGCCGCTACCTGTAAGGCTAAACTCCGCAACTCTGACCTCAACCCCTTCACAAAACGGCGAATCCGCTCTTGTGGACTGAAGCAAATCTGGGTGGCATATCTTGAAAGTGCACGAAACCTAGCCTCATAAGCAGTAACCAACATCCTGCCTTGCTCTAGGCTTAGAAAACTCATCTCTCCTCCTATCCCTCAAAGTACGGGGTATTATACTTCTCCATAAACAAGCTAGAGAATGATGCCCAATTCATAGGTGGTGCCTCGGTTGGTTGACACTCAAATGGACCGCCACCACATTTTGGCGTTCCCTTGAAACTGGTAGGTCAC
Source organism: Solanum peruvianum (assembly GCA_027705065.1). Taxonomy (NCBI): domain Eukaryota; kingdom Viridiplantae; phylum Streptophyta; class Magnoliopsida; order Solanales; family Solanaceae; genus Solanum; species Solanum peruvianum. The sequence goes on from JAKWJD010000077.1 coordinate 28,005, forward strand.
AAACTCAACACCAAATCGTTCTACTATACCCATCTTGTGTAGTAGCTCATGACATTCAACCAGAAAATCATAGGCATCCTCAGATTCAGCACCCTTGAAGATTGGAGGTTTCAATTTCAAGAACTTACTGAAGAGTTCATGCTGATGACTTGTCATTATAGGCCATGTAGTCAAATGAGGAAACGTGCCTATTTCCAATGAGGCATCCATGCGGGAAGCCACAGTAGCTGCATGTTGTACTCCCGGAACTTGAAGTGCTGGCGCAAAAAAACACTGGAGGTGTCTGGCCTTGATCAGATAACCCGCTAAGATAGGCAAGAACCTGATTAATCATCTCTGGGGTAGGTTGGGGTGGCAATTCCTCATTCTGCACTTGCTCGTTTTCCCCTTCCTCACCCTCTGTTACTACCTCCTCAGTCGGTGGAGGAGCCACCGCCCTAGTATTGGATAGACTAGGTGCTTGTCCTCTTCCTCTAGAGGACATCCTCCCGCGACCTCTACCGCGGCCTCTTGCCACTACTCCTCATCGAGCTACAGCCCCAGTGGCTGGCTCAGACGCTTCTTGTCTTGCCGGTGTTGGTGTTGGCGCGATTGTTGCTCTAGTTCTAACCATCTGCGGAATAGAGTGAAGATGGTCAGATACCAATTTGTATCACCTAGATACCAATTGGATCCAAGTAATAGCACGAAAGAAAGAAAGAATGGAATTTTCCTAAAGTCTTATAGCCTCTCAAAGAAAAGTAAAGGCCCCTACCGTTTCTTAAGACTCTACTAGACTCGTTCTTGTGTGATGAGACCAACGAACCTAATTCTCTGATACCAAGTTTGTCACGACCCAAATCGTGTCGTGAGTGGCACCCACACTTACCCTCCTATGTGAGCGAACCAATCAGTCTAAACCCCATCATTTCAAACATAATGAACAAAATACAATGCGTAAGACTTAAAACTCATTAACGAAATCAATCAATAACTTCTAATATTTATAAATCATTATCCCCAAAATCTGGAAGTCTTCACCACAAGAACATCTATCCTCAAAATTACTAAATCTAAGAGTATCTAAGAAACTAAAAATAATAAAGCTAGTCCATGCCGGAAATTGTAACGACCTGTTTAGTCGTTTTGAGCAACAGATT